>CAUYLG010060430.1:0-88197 GCA_963573385.1 Cacajao melanocephalus
GCATTCTAGCCTGGGCAGTAGAACAAGAATCCTGTTCTCTCTCCCTCTTTTTCTTCCTCTTTCTTTCTCTCATACATTCTTTTTCTTTCTTTCTTTCACTCTCACTTTCTTTCCTTTTTCTTTCTTTCAAAAAAAAAAAGAATAACTTAATTGTCCATTTTAAAATAAAGTATAACTGGATTATTTGTAACTCCAAGAATAAATGCTTGAGGAGATGGATACACCATTCTCCATGATGTGCTTATTTCACACTGCATGCTTGTATCAAAAAAAAAAAAAATAGAATAAGATCTAGTATTTGCTGGCATAACTGGGTGGCTATAGTCAAAAATAATTGTACATTTAAAAATAACTAAAAGTTTTGACAACAAACCATTAAAACTTTGGGCTGGAAAAAATAAAGAAAAAAATAACTAAAAGAATAACGATTGTAACACAAAGGATAAATACTTGAGGGGATGGACACCCCATTTACCCTGATTACCCACTGCATGTCTGTATCTAAATATCTCCTATAACCCATAAATATATATACCAACTACATACTCACAAAAATTTTAAAAAAATTTTAAGTCCTACATGGAGAGGAACATTTTTGATTTCTCACTTAGCATATTTGTAAATGAGAACTAGACATTGTTACTGCAACTGTCCTAAATCTACTGTACCTATGAAACATGTGAAGAATCGTTTACTTTATTTCAACGTATATACAAGATGTGGCTTTGTTTTTATGGCTCCAGCACATAAATGCCTAAGATATGTTTCACAGGCCACTGAAAGGAGGTGAGGGCAGCAGGAAGCAAGATGGTGGAGAGTGGGCTCGCTCTGGAGTCAGGATTCCAGTTTTGAATACCGCTCCTACCAACTTAGTTTTCTCATCTGTAAAATGGGGATAATTTTAGTAATTACCTCGTAGGGCTGTCAGAGGATTCAACTAGATAATCCCAATAGGGCACTTAGCACGGTCCCTGGCAAGCAATATGTGCTGTCCAAGTGCTATGATGACACTAATGCCGATGACAACAATTACGAAAATTATGACCATGGTGACAATTAGTGACTCGTTGAAAAGGAGATAGGAAAATCTGATAATGTAAATATAAATTTGAAAAGAAATAACAAAGGCACACTATATAAAATGGGTCCTGATTGAGGGTTCAGTTTTGCTACTGTAAGACAATAATATCAACTGTGTGAGTCATTCATCATTCCCCTTTGCAAACACTGTGACAAAATTCTGTTTTCTAATAGAATGTGAGTTCCTTGAGAGGAATATATATACAATATATTGTATATTGACATGAATTTGTATCCTGCAAACCAGAATAATACTTGAAATGTGGAATGTAATCAACAAATATTTATTGATCTCTTTTGTGGAACAATTATTGCCTGAGCATCACCTGCTATGTGATTGGCACTGATGCGCTAGATGCTAAGGACACACACCTGGCTTACTGGAGGGGGTCAATAGAGGAAAAAGGTGATCACACAAAGCCAGAATATTCTCTTCAATATGCTAGAACAGTAGAAACCTTGCCTGTCACATGTAAATAAATCTGACTTATTTCCTGCAGTGTCCACTCTTAGTAGTCTTAGGCTAAGCTAGGAGAATTTACAGACTCCAAGAAGCCTCACCCAACGCTGGATTCACTTGAGGAATTGAGCAGGCACACCAGGAGGAGCACTCCCAGCAGTCTAGGGGTTAATTTTAAGGGTCTGAGTCACAGGTGAGAGATGAGGGCCTGAGAACAGACAGGTGGGTGCAGAAGCCTCCCTGGCCCCTACACATCAGGAACAATTTTTACCGAGCCACAGCTTTCGGGTCCCAGCAAGTGAAGTGCCCCATTACAAGTCAGGACACTCAAGAAGCCCAAACTGTGCCTCGTCCTCATACAGTCATATTCACTCCTGGTCCTCCCTGTCCATATGCAGCTTCCCAATCACAGGCCATTCTTAGGATCAGCGGTGTTGCCTGGTAACACAGCTAGCACTTCTAGCAGGTTTGCAGGAAAACAGGGCTATAAGTTAACCCAAGATCATTTTGTTCACAGAGAAGGAGAAAATGCTTTTGTTAACTTGTACTCCCATGGCCCCATTTCTGACCCCTCTGATAGCTTCCCAGATCTTATCAGAAATCACCAATGAGAGGTCCCTGATGCACCCTAAACTCAGTATATATGAGACCCACATAATTCTCTCCTCTCTCCCTGCTTGACCTCTTATGTTCCCTGCTTTGATGGAGATAATCGTCATCCATCCAATCATCCCTTGCACAGACTCCTTGCATGGGCTTCCATTCCAAAGTCCTAAGCGTGACAGTCAGCTCTTCAGAACCTAAACCTGGTCTGCTCTATCTAGCTGCTTCCACACGCACTGAACCCTTTAGACACAGGCTATCTGACAGCATCATTAGAAAATACAGCCGTTGTTCAGATCTGGAATATCCTTCCACTCCTGGCATCTGTCCAAATATGTCTTCAGACTCCTGAAAAACCAACTTGAGTGTCACCTCTGGGAAACCACAAATTAATCTCCAGTAATCACTGATCCCTCTCTCTTCTCCTGTAGCCCATGTGAGGTCTCCACTGCAGCACTGCCCACCTGGCTGTGGCCGCCATTACCCACAGAGCTGCCAGCAGAGAGGAAACCGTGCCTTATCCACACTGTTTCCCCAGAGCTATGGGCATGTCTCTGCACAGCGTACTGCAGTCTACGAACTTCAGTGAAAATGGTAACATTGAAGCTGGACCTTAAGACATGGGCAGAACTTCAGACAGGCAAACAAGGGGAAAAAAGGCCCAGAGGCAAAACAGTGAGGACACATTTGAGGAACAGAGAGTCTAGTTTGCTGACACGTGGACGCTTGGAAGCAAATAAACATTCAAGATTTGCTGTGATCATGTCCCAACCTAAAACACTTAACCTTTATTTAGTAGAAAATGGTTGTAACTCACTATTAAAACTATACAAGGGACTTTTCAAATGTTTGAGAGGTTATAGCACAATGCAGTCCCCTAGGTATGATTATTTCTAAATGATAAAATGCATAGATATTTGAGTAACAAAAAAAGTTTTCACAAATCAAGGCTATAAATGCTCAACAAAGGACATAGTGTAAAACGTAGTAAGACTATTGTATGTGACTTCGACTGTCCTAATGCACAGCCTTTAAAATGAAGGAGAATTGTCAGGGCTGTGTAGTATGTACCAATAGACCCATACGAATGTTATCTTTGGCTTCTGAAGCTCCCTTCAGGCTCTGTTATCAGAGCATCCAGTCATTAATATGAGATTATGAAGACCCGGCCATCCAAAGGTCCAGCTTGCCACTGAATGACAAATGAGAGGAGCCAAAGCAACCCACATACCAAAATAATACAAGCATTTGCTGTCAAGTTCAAGCAGTTAGAGGCTAAGAAAAATACTAACAAGAACCAATGTACTCCTTCCAATTCTCATTGTTTCGGAAATGAACAATAAAAATTCTTCTATGATTATAACCTTTCCTTCTTCCTTCTGCCACTTTGCCAAGAACAGACTGATATTCCAGCTAATCAACCCCAGAATCGGTTTTAAATACCCTCATATGTTAATAGTATCTTCTCAGACACTGTGAGACAAAGAGGAAAAGAAAATACTTATAATGAAGTTCCTGCCATGGAGAAATACGTCTCACTGGAAATAAAATGGGAAAAGTTAAAAAATAAAATTGGGAAGACATCCAAGATGTATCATCGAACAAAAAAAAGCAAGGTGCAAGCTAATGTCTATATAGTTTGCTCCTATTTGCATAAAAATGTCTATGGGATATACACCTATATAGGCAAATTTCTGTATGAAAATTCTGTGAATGATATACAAAAATTGTTGCTGCCCAGCAGGCATGATGGCACATGCCTGTAGTCCCAGCTACTGAAGAGGCTGAAGGATTGCTTGAGCCCAGGGTTTCTGGGCTCCAGTGTGCCATGCCAGTCAGGGTGCCACACTAAGTTCAGCAACAATATGGTGACTTTCCGGGAGCAGGGGACCACCAGGTTGCCTAAGGAAGGGTGAACCTGCCCCGGTCAGAAATGAAGCAGGTTAAAATTCCTGTGCTGATTAGCAGTAGAATCACATCTGTGAATATCCACTGTACTCCAGCCTGGGCAATATAGCAAGACCTGGTTTCAAAAAAAACTGTTGCAGATATTTATCTCTGGAGAATGGGTCTGGTAAGTGCATTCAGGACATTTTACATTCTACACCACCTTATACTGTTTGCTTACCTTGTGCATGTGTTTCTTGAATTTTTTAAATTGTAAATACAACAAACAAAAGCAACACCACAAAGTAACACATAATTACACAGCAAGTGAATAGGAGAGAAATCAACATTCATTGACAACCTTCTATGAGCCAGGCATAAGCCCCCAGCGCCTCCCAATCACGACAGCCCTGCAGGTGTGGTTAGGAAGTTTCTGGCCCCTGGAAACCAGCCTGCAACCTCTCCTCGTGCTGTCCCGCCTCCTCGGGCAAACCCACAGTTGGCTCTGGCTCTGAGCTTTTTCTAGCATATGGAATGTGGCCAAATTTGGATGGTTTCCCACGGAGGGTAAATAGCGTGTTGGAGATTGAGTTGAAACAACCAAACTCCTTTTTAGCAAGCCAGTAGGATCAATCCATGCTTGTAAAGTGCTACCTAAATCATTTTTACTTCCCTTGACTGCTTCTTTCATCTTGAAAGCTATGAAACAAACAAACCCTTTACAACTTAATATATGCTGCTTTCAGCACTGTTTACCCCATATGGAAACCAAATATGCAGAGCTTCCTCACTTTATTTCTGTGGATGGAAGGAAGTGCTTTCTTATTAATATCATTGTTAATAAAAACAAATAAAACATATGATTTCTATGAATTACAGTGAATGTATATTTTTATCAAACCTTTATCAAATACTGCCCTCTGGTGGACTATTCAGTAAAATCTTGTGCTAAAAATAGATGTAAAAATTTAAGTTGCCATGCCAAGGTTAGAAAATTAAGTCTTAAGTTGTGTTTTAAAAGAGAACAAAATAAATATAGGCACATATTTTGAAATTAGACATTCATTCATGACTTAGCAATCGTCTTTATTACCTCAGTCTTTCATAAAATGGTGACTTTGACATTATTTTCTTAAATATTTACCTTGCTGGGAGTTTTACCTTAACACACAAATATGGTCTATTTTCCAAGGGAGACTTGAGTTAACCTCACAAAAACCCCAACAATTTTTTAAAATGTGTGCTCTTTCATAAAAGTTCCATCTGGAGCTGTGTGGAGATGCATAATCATTTTAAAATCATCGATCAGCAGTTCTGAGTTTTAATGTTGTTGAAGCAGAGCCTGAAAGCACAGGCTTTTACAGTGTCAGGGCATTTCAGGAAGAAAGCAGGAGGGGACCCGGGTTTGGTGTTCTTCTCTGGACTTATTGGCAGCCACTTAGAAACGCTTTTGCTTTTCTGCCTCATTGCCTGAAAGTTATTCATCACGTAGTTTAATTTAAACGGGGAGCCAAACATATACCCACAGCCAAATTTTCTACGCTTTACAAATTATCATTTTCCAGCCGGATCCTACTGTGTGTTTACAGTATACTTTTACCATCCTCGCCCCCTGCCTCCACCCGAGAAGGCCAGATTACTTTGCCCAGACCTTCACAGAGCTATTCTTAACCCTACTGCCTACATGCGAGGGAAGAGGAAAGAGAGCCCACGAGAGTTGAGCAACCTTCCAGCGCCTGGAGCAGAATCCCTGCAGCTGATTCCAGCTCCCATTCCCATGCCTCATTCCCCCAGAAGGCTTCAACACCCTACCCATGAAAAGACAGGGAGAAAAAATACATTTAAAATCTCAAAGAGCGTGCGTTTTGCACAGCAGGCTCTGCTCCACTTACCTTTCTAAGCTGCGGTGCTTGGCGTGCTGTTGCCTCAAGCAGAAGACCTCCTCGTGCGCTGACCCAGGTGGCTCAAATGTGCTCAGATGGCTCAGGTGAGGCCCGGGCGCTGGAGGAGGTGCCTGGCGGGCAGCGCTGCAGGGACCACTCGCCTCCTCTTCCAGGCCAGCCCTGCTGCTCCCCAGGGACGTTTCTCCTCCCCGTAGGAGCTGCAGTCAAGGTGAAGGCACAGCTGAGCTCAGCCAGTGCCCCAAAGTGGCCTTTACAACCTTATACCCAGCTCAGCCAGCTGGTCTCACACTCCAAATTCAGTGTTATTTACCCTGTCTCAGCCCACCGTCCTTGTCCTCCTTACAGTCCACATTTAAAACTGCAAAAGCACAAGTAAACACCACAATGACACCCTTTGTTTGAAAAGTGTGATTTTGACATCCAAGAAGGAAAGCAGAAATAACTTGGAGAGAATTCAGATTCCCATAGCACAGTTTTAGGAGCGATTAGCGGACCTGCCTGGGCCCCACCCACCAAGCCCCAACTTAAAGCTCCCTTGGTTTCCTGCTACGCAGCTGTTATTATCACCTCTATTATAAAACTCTCTTAACTTACAATTATCACCCCTTTCATCTTTGCTGAGGGGGTTCCCTTTGATCCAGAGGGTGGCTTCTCCCCGCTGTGAGCCTGGAGACACCTCAGCTGGTACTGCTGCCACACTTTCTTCAACTTTCCAAATATTTTATCTGTTCTGCTCACTTTTTCTTGCTAGGAGAAACACATCGAGGATGGAAGTCCCGCATGTGAACTGAGTTTATTGTTTTAAACACAAACACCTGTGATAAGATGGCATGTACTTTTAAAAATATAATGGATAAAATAATGCCTTGCACAGATTTTGCTTAAACCAGAAAGAGGAGATGGAAGAGGGTGGAAGAGAAAGAAGGAGAGTGGGTTGGGGTGGAGGGGACAATGAGAAAGGGAGAGGGAGAAAGGAGAGAGAACCCTTCTCGAGTCGGGCCACATAGGAATAAAAGCAGGAAGAAACCGCAATTCTCTTTTTTTTTTTTTTTTTTTTGAGACAGTCACGCTCAGTTGCTAGGCTGGAGTGCAATGGCGAGATCTCTGCTCACTGAAACCTCTGCCTCCTGGGTACAAGCAATTCTCCTGCCTCAGCCTCCAGAGTAACTGGGACTATAGGCATGCACCAGCACACCCAGCTATTTTTTTTTTGTAAGTAGAAATGGGGTTTCACCATGTTGGCCAGGATGGTGTCGATCTCCTGACCTCGTAATCCACCCGCCTCGGCCTTCCAAAGTGCTGGGATTACAGGTGTGAGCCACCGCGCCTGGGCAGTTCTCTTCTACATAATCTGTGGACCAGCTGTGTCTCATGCAGGACCCAATACACAATGCAAGTGAGCGGCCTTTTGTTCAAATATGAGGAAGAATTTCAAATGACAGGAGAGCATCAAACTAAGAACGAGTTCTTCTGAGTCCTATTCGGCTCTGCTGCACCAGTCCCACGCCCAGGAAGCCAGCTCTGCTTCCTACCAGAAATGAAAACAGCAGCCTTGCTGTACTAGCTACTATTTTTGGATTTTTTTTTTTCCTCCAACGTGGACAGCCCGTTGAAGGTGACTGGCTTGTCCCGGTTTGCTGAGGACTATCCTAGGTTTAGCAGTTAAAAATCTCACATCCTGGTATTCCCCTTAGTCCCAGGCAGATCAAGACAGTCGGTCGCCATCCCCGGCTGTATGACCAGTTCCAATGACAAAGCTATCCTCTGGTTTTCCACCGCTCTCAGCTTCTTCATGTCAGAACCAGCAGTGGTTTTAGGCCAATCCCCATCTCTGCAGCTGGGTAGAAAGTTATTCCAAGTGCTCACAGATTTATTCCTGTATTTTTCATGTCCCCAGACAGAAGGCTGCTCAACCATGCTCCTGACTGCTCATGTGTGTCAGAAGCATGCTGAAAATGATGTTCACATGAAGCAGGACCTGTCAGACTTTCCTGTAACTCAACTTTAGGAAGAAAACTGCCTTCCAGGAGTTGGTGGTGGTATATTTTACAGTCTTTTTTTTAAGGTGTGATAATACTCTAGTGATTGTGTAAGATAATATCTTTTTTTTTTTTTTTGAGATGGAGTCTTGCTCTGTCACCCAGGCTGGACTGCAATGGCACGATCTCAGCTCACTGCAACCTCCACCTCCCGAGTTCAAGCAATTCTCCTGCCTCAGCCTCCCGAGTAGCTGGGATTACAGGCACCCGCCACTACACCCAGCTGATTTTTGTATTTTTAATAGAGACGGGGTTTCACCATGTTAGTCATGCTGGTCTTGAACTCCTGACCTCAGGTGATCTGCCCACCTCGGCCTCTCAAAGTGCTGGGATTACAGGTGTGAGCCACCGCGCTGGGCCAATATTATCTGTTAAAACAATCATGTGTTGTAGAATGTCTGTGAAACAAATTATTTTTTAATTCATTAAAATGAACACAAAATATACCCATGTAAAACTAATGAACTGCCATTTTGTTCTGGAGGGACAATAAAAGCTAAAAATTAAACTTCACAGGCTCATTTATTGTTAAACATGAATGGAGCCTGGGCATACTGGCTCATGCCTGTAATCCTAGTGCTTTGGGACCCCAAATTGGGAGTTCACTTGAGCCTAGGAGTTCAAGACTAGGCTAGGCAACACAGCGAGACCCCATCTCTATAGAAAAAAATTAGCCGGGCATAGTAGCACACACCTGTAGTCCTAGCTACTCAGGAGGCTGAGGCGAGAAGACTGTTAAACCCAGGAGTTTGAGTCTGCAGTGAGCCAGGATCCTAGATGCAGAGTGAGATCCTGTCTTCTCTAAAATAATTTTTTAAAATGTTAATTAATTGAGCACTCACCAAGCACTTTGTGGGCCTGAAGATATGTTGATGAATGCAGTGCCATCTCTGCCTTGGAATTGCTTATAGTTAACATTTACATGTTCTTAGTCATGTACTAATGCCAAGATTAGTCCATTTACTCCTTCCACAGTTACTCAGCCATGCCTGAGTTTGCCTGCTGCTCCCTAATTCATAATTTTTCATCACATAGTTAACAGTCAATACTTCAGTTAATGCTGTGGCACATTTTTCACTGAGAAAATAGATGCCATTGGCTGGTCGCGGTGCCTCAAGCCTGTAATCCCAGCACTTTGGGAGCCCAAGGCGGGTGGATCACCTGAGGTCAAGAGTTTGAGACCAGCCTGGCCAACATGGAGAAACCCCGTCTCTACTAAAAATACAAAAATGAGCCAGGCATAGTGGCACGTGCCTGTAATCCCAGCTACTTTGGAGGCTGAGGCAGGAGAATCACTTGAACCCAGGAGGTGGAGGTTGCAGTGAGCCGAGATCATGCCATTATACTCCAACCTGGGCAACAAGAGCAAAACTCTGTCTCAGAAAACAATAAAATAGATGCCATTGCCCAGAAGCTCCTGAAGCCTTCCAAAATCAAATGGATCAACCTACCTACCTTCATCCATTCCCAACTCTGCTGGCCTCCTTCCTGTAAGCCCCAATTCAGAGCCCGGTCCCATTATTGGGAGTCCAGTCCTCCCCCAGATACCCTGCAGTATATCCCTTTTGTCTCCTGAAGGACTTACCTTCTATATCTAAACTACTTCTATATCCAAACTATTTTTTCTGTCTGTGAGAAAAAATAAGGTGGTTGTCAAACTGTGGCCTCTAAACGGTCGATATCAGCAACACCTGAGACTTGTTAGAAATACTAATATTTGCGCTTTGGTGGCTCACACCTGTAATCCCAGCACTTGGGGAAGCTGAGGCAGGAGAATTGCTTGATGCCAACCTGGGCAACATGGCAAGACCCCATCTCCACAAAAGAAAGGAAATTAGCCAGGCATGGTGGTACATACCTGTAGTCCTGTCCTAGCTACTCAGGAGGCTGAGGCAGGAGCATTACTTGAGCCCAGGAGTTCGAGGTTACAGTGAGCTATGATCATACCACTGCACTCTAGCCTGGGCAACAGAGTAAAAGCTTCTCTCTAAAAAAAATTAAAAATTAAATAAAAAAAACAAAAAGGCCCTCTGGTGTTCCTGATGGCTGCTAAAGCTCAACACCTATGGATCTATGGCTGAAACTCCTCAATTTCCTCCACACCACCTCTGATATCCAAGGCAAGGTGCACAGATCACCAGGACCCTAATGAGAGAGCTCTCTGGAGCAGGCTGGAGGCTGCTGTCCTCAGGCCTCTCTCAATCCTATTTTTATTAATGACTTGGATGGAAATACAGAGGGCACGCTGATCTTATTAACAGATGACAGAGAGTTGGATGGGGTAAAGGAGATGTTGAATGATGACATCAGGGCCCAAAGACACAAAGTGACGGTCCAAATCTATCAAGATGAAACTTAATAGGGGATATTAGTTAGAATTAGATTCCACTTTGAGTGACAGAAAATCCAAAATAGCACTGGCTCATTAAAATAGAAATTTATTTCTAATTCACATAAATGAACTCTGGAAGTATCAGGCCACAGTCAATGTGGTGGCTCTGTTCCCTGGAGTTCTGAGGATTCACACTCCCCCTCCAGCTCACTTCTGCATCATTCCCAAGGCCTCTTCCTCAAGCTGAAGCTGGAGACACCCATGTTTCAGATAGCAAAATGGGGGAAGGATGCAGAATGGAGAACAGGCTCATTCTTGCTGTCTCTTTTTTTTTTTTTTTTTTTTAAGACAGAGTTTTGCTCTTTTTGCCTAGGCTGGAGTACAATGGCGTGATCCCGGCTCACCGCAACCTCCGCCTCCTAGATTCAAGCAATTCTCTGCCTCCACCTCCCGAGTAGCTGGGATTACAGGAATGCACCACCACGCCTGGCTAATTTTTTTGTATTTTTAGTAGAAACAGCATTTCTCCATGTTGGTCAGGCTGGTCTCGAACTCCTGACCTCAGGTGATCCACTCACCTCGAACTCCCAAAGCACTGGGTTACAGACGTGAGCCACTGCTCCCAGCCCCTTGCTATCTTTTAAGGGTTCCGCATGCTGCCTCATGCTTCTGCTTGCATCCTATTGGCCAAAACTGTGCCTATTGGCACAGCGGTGATGGACACTGAGAATTGTACTGTTTATTTTTCTAAGCAGCTCAGCTAAAAATGCTATTACAAAAATGCTGGACAAAAGAGAGAACAAATATTGGGACACAATAATCAGTCTCTGCCAACCAAGGCAAAAATAAAACCCTTCAGGCACGGTGTGGTGGTTCATGCATATAATCCCAGCACCGTGGGAGGCCATGGTGGGAGGATCACTAGAAGCCAGGAGTTCGAGCGCAGCCTGAACAACATAGCAAAACCCTGTTTCTACAAAAACAATAGAACTTAGCCAGGTGGCCAGGCACAGGCCTGTAATCCCAGCACTCTGGGAGGCCTAGGCGGGCAGATCATGAGGTCAAGAAATCGAGACCATCCTGGCCAACATGGTGAAACCCTGTCTCTACTAAAAATACAAAAATTAGCTGGGCGTGGTGGCACGTGCCTGTAGTCACAGCTACTTGGGAGGCTGAGGCAGGAGAATCACTTGAACCCAGGAGGCAGAGGTTGCAGTGAGCCGAGATCATGCCACTGCACTCCAGCCTGGCGACTGAGCAAGACTCCATATAAAAAAAGAAAGTAGCCAAATATAGTGACATGCACCTGTAGTACCAGCTGCTCAAATGGCTGAGGCAGGAGGCTCTCTTGAGCCTAGGAGTTTAAGACTGCAGCGAGCTATGATCATGCCACTGCACTCTAGCCTGGGCAACAGAGCAAGATCCTGTCTCAAAGTAATTAAAAATAAAGAAATGAAAGCCCTTTATACAGTCCCTAAAATGCAAATGCCCCTCCAAGATTTTGGTGCTAAAGAAGGAGGTAGGGAGTAATAACCACACGAGCAGTCCTCAGCTGTTGTCATACGAAGACAGAAAACACAAGCCATACTGGGTTTTAAGTAAAAAGAGAAGATGTGGGATACATAACTGACATTTCCAGAAACAGTAACAGCTTCAGGAATGTCTCAAATGATGTCAGCAAGATTCAACTCTCTTCCTAGCTCAGCTCCACAGCCTCCTGTGCTAGTTTTATTCCTGGGCTATACATGGTGGCGAGACGTCCAGCAGCAGGTCCTGGCTCCTGTCTCCCAGACCTGCGGTGAGAGCAGGGAGCCAAGTTCACACTCCCTGACCCTCACCTCCACTCATTCTTCAAGTCAGCTTCCTCCAAAAAGATGATTCTCAACCCTGGCTATGCATTTTTAGATTCCTCATGCCCAAGATCCCCTCCCCATCTGGTTTTATTGTTTCATGGTGGGGGACTGGTGCTTTGAACATCTCCCCAATCATCTGATTGTCAAAGTTGACTTTCTTTTATTGAAGGACGGGGGAAATTTTAAATGGGAAATACCAGTAAGAAGAAAAATATTGGGGGCCATCTGCTCCTAGTCTATAATGGAAATTGAAGACTAAGACTTGAGGAATGTCAACAATAAAAGCTCCATAGCAAGGATTAGCCAATCAAAGAAATTGTGAAGGATTAGCTAGAGAGGCCACAGGAAACCAACAAGAGCACAGACTTCTGGAAGAAAACAGGGGCTGGAAATGATGACAGACTAAGTAGCTTACGGCTCTGCTCTGCTGTCTAGCGACACTTACCTATCATCTACACTGGTGACTTCTTCTTTCATGAAATATGAAATTCCAAATTTCACATGAAGCTCAAGTTACTACCATTTGGCCAGGCACGGTAGCTCACACCTGTAATCCCAGCACTCTGGGAGGTCAAGGTGGGAGGATTGCTTGAGCCCAGGAGTTCCAGTCCTGCCTGGGCAACATAGCAAGACCTTGTCTCAACTTTTTTAAAAGTTACTACCTTTTGACATGTTATGCGTAGATATTCAGATTTTTCTACAATAAAACAGAGGCTCGTGAAAGGCAAGATCTCAAAAGATAGGGCTCCTCAAATCCCACAAACACTAAATCAGATGTCTGTGGTTCCCAAACTGTGTGCTGAGGTACCCTGGGCCACAGCAGTGAAGAAGATGGGCCCTGCAAGAGATTTTAAGTTTTTGAGGGAAACAAGGTGACATCTGCCAGGCACTGTACAAATGCTACCATTAAGTTATTTGGACTTCAATAAACCAACATGTTATATATATATACATATATATATATATGTGTGTATATATATATATGTATGTATATAAATGTGTGTGTGTGTGTATATATATATATGTGTGTGTGTATATAAATCTTTTGGCCTAAGGCCCATGAATAAATTACTGAATGACTATAACTATGAACTGAGAAAGTTTGGGAACTTCTAAAATGGGTAACTGATTGACCACAGCAGACCAATAGCTCTCTCTCTTCATCCTACTTGCCATCATTGCAGCTGTCAGCCTAAAAATATGACACCCCAAGAGCACAAGCATTTTTTTTTCCTTTTGACAGCTCTAAGGGAATTATTCCTGTTCAGAAACTATAAACAACCTATGGGTTGAGAGAAATTAGAATTCACAATAGAAGCAATCTAAATAACGTACTAAATTAAAATATTTTAGTTCAAACCATGACACATCTGAAGAAATTGAATTTACATTCAGAGTATTTTCAGGTTTTATATCCCTTTGCCTTCAGCCAGGCACTTCAGGGTAGGTGTTTTAAAATCAAACAAGGAAATAAAACCATGAGGTTATAATTATAGGCTATATCCTGTTTATGTCAATTACATTTGTTCAATCTCACAGCCAAAGAGCAAATGTGTAATTCGGCTTTTATATCTGTGTGTGTCAGGATAGTCTTGACTGTGTTTCAGTAAGTCTCCAAAAGGGAAACTCTAAAATATCAGAGGCTGAACTGAAAACAAAAGCCTTATTTCTCACTTACATAAAGTCTGCTGTGGTTTAAATGTCTTTCTTCCATCCTGTAGGTATGTCAACTGAAACACCTGGCTTCCAAGGTCATGACTCAAGGAAAGAAAGAGATGCCGGAAGCTCTTAATCGCCACGGCCTAGGAGTGACACAGGTTACTCCCACTCACAGTCCATTGGCCAGAATGTGTCATCTGGCTATACCCTCTCTGCAAGGGATGCTGGGAAATGCAGGGGACTCAGAGAGCAATATCTATCCCTGCCACAATCCACTTGTAGAACACTAGGAGAGAGTATGAATTCAATCATTCATTCATTCATTCATTCACTAGATGATATTTATTGAGGACCTGCTATGTGTTGGATGCTGTGCCTGTGTTCTAGCAGGAAATGATAGACAAGAAACAAGACAGCAAATAAACAAATTAGAAGACAATCAAGGATTCTGGTGTGCACTCTTCATTAAATTTCCAACACAGCCTCTCTGCTATAGTGACATTTTGTCAGTTTTTGGATTCTGTGTGGATGCTGATAAATCAATAGTAAGACTATTTGCTATTAACCATACCACCTCCCTTGCCATGACTGGCCCTCTATGTTGGAATTCCATCAAATTTTATTTATTGCCAAGCAAAGTTTCAACATATGTTAAACTAAATTTTAAATTGAGGTTAAAAAAATGGTATGCACATAATAATTTCATCCCAAGAACTGGACTCTATGAGACAATATGGAAATCTATACATTATTAAGCTAACAAAGCAATTCCTGGCTATTGAGATTATATGTAATTTTCTTTTCTTTTTTTCATTTACAGCAACTCATATATATTTTCCAATTCATCTGGAAGAAACATCAGTTATTTATTAATATAATAATGAAAACTAAAATGTATAAAGACTGCCTATGTGGGTTAAAAGGCTAAGTAACTTAGAGATTACACAAATTATCCCAGGAGAACAAAGGTGTAATTTTTTGAGTTTGCTATTGGGAAAGTCAAGAAAGCAGCCAAATTTGGAACATGTGGGGGTGTTCTCAGTGTTAGGATTGTTTTTCTCTTGTGGGATAGGAAAAGTGGGCTTTCTTGGAAGAGAGAAAAAAGAGGTAATAGTATGACGCTCTACGAAGAGGGAATATAGCTGTTCTGGAATAAATCTGAAAAGATTTTTTACTTCTAAGTGCATGCTGCATAACATCATCAGCCCACAGGAAGGGAGTATGCCAGCCACCTGCATGACAATGCAGTTCAGGGTAAGACCTAAAGATGCTGGAAGTCAGCACACTGTGAGATTCCAGGAGAATGGGGGAGCCCCATTGGCTGGCCCAAGCAATAAGCGTGAGAAAGCACAGGATGAGTCCAGATTCACAGTTCATTTACTCAGTGAGGTCAACGAACACGGGAAGATGACAAGGCTGCCTGGAGATTCTTCTGAGCATTAGAACCGTAATAACCACAGTAAATGTGATGATGAGGATGTGCAGTTCTGGAGTCTTAATAGAATGCCAGGAAATGTACTACAGGTGTTATTTACAATATCCCATTCAATATATTGTTTACAGGTTCATATCCATGTTATAGATTCCATTATTTTAATATATTGGCCTGCTCTGTGGGAGCATTGTCACAGGAGGGTGATGTATGGAAGAACATGTCGAGGTTCAGGCAGGTAACAATTCCCAGGTGCAGAGAGGAAGGAGCCTAGAAATCGTGGGCAGTGTGCCCATGCAGCAAGCGATATGGAGGTTGCATTAATAATAAATATATAAAGTGATTTACTATTTCTGGATGGGAAAAAGTTCTTGATAGGAAGGAAGTCTTTCTTACTTGGGAGTTCTCCACTGAATGCTAAGTGAAGACAGAAGAATTAGAATCGTAAAAGAAGTCATATGGGGAATGATCCAGAACATGGCAAATCATCCTTGCTCTTTTTCGCCACATTCCATTAAGCACTTGTTCCTTTCCCTTCCTATCTTGGGGCACGATTCTGGGACGGCGGAAGCATCTTTAAGCCAAAAGTCAGGGTCAGGAAGGAAAACGTTAAGAAGTATCTCAAATGCTGTTTCTCCAGGAACAGGTAGTAGAACATATCTGAAAGGAGAGCCAAAAAACTTCTCATAATCAAACACATTAATGTTTCCAAGCATGGCCGGGTGTGGTGGCTCACGCCTGTAATCCCAGCACTTTGGGAGGCCATGACAGGCAGATCACCTGAGGTCAGGAATTTGAGACCAGCCTGACCAACATGGTGAAACCCTGTCTCTCCTAAAAATGCAAAAATTAGCTAGGCATTTTAGCACACGCCTATAGTCCCAGCTACTTGGGAGGCTGAGGCAGGGGAATCTCGTAAACCCAGGAAATGGACGTTGCAGCGAGCTGAGATCACACCACTGCACTCCAGCCTGGGTGACAGAGTGAGACTCTGTCTCAAAAAACAATAACAACAACAAATATTTCCACAGCAACAAAATAAGGGCCTCATGTCTGTTCAGGCCATGTTTTATGAGTGTTTTGTAAAGTATCCATTTACACCTAAAATTGCTAATTCTCCAGAGTTCTGGCTCTTTCTCATCTCTTTATTAGCATGGCACATCCCATCAGCAGCTCCAAATAACATTTGTGCTTTCCCTATACTTCAATTTTCTTTTTTAAGAAAACAGGTTTTTAAACTTTAGTTTTCAGAGTTTGAGGCTTTGTGAACTGTGATTAACGAGTTGTAATAGAAATCTGTAATTACAATTTTTACAATGTATATGTACTTTTTCAACAAAAGTATTAATGATTTCTAAACAATGTTTGTAAAACTAACTTAACAGGTAAAACTCCAGTTTCTGGCTATCTGGTAGCCATAGCCTCTGAGTGTCTTTCATGTAGGCTATAAACTATCAAGCTTCAGTCCTTTAATTTAAATTTCTTTCTTCCAACACTTCCTTTATATGTTTTTCCTTCCTGTTTTCCTGAAATGTCTTGAATCTCTCCAGGGTGGGCAGATACCTTAGCCTGGGCCTGCCTTGTGCCTGATCTCTGCCCTCACTTGTAAGAGGACATACGTTTACAGCAGTGACTAGCTACCCTTTGGGTCTGAGCTGCAGCAAGATATTCTATGGATTTTGGCAGTAGAGAGTCAGAAAAGAGGCTACCAGCCTGTGTGCCTCCCGTCACCTCTGTGGTTTTGAGAAAGTCAAAGAAGCCATCTGGAATCTGGTGTTGTGGGGTCTGTCCAGCACTTTCAATGCCTTCACCTGCCCCCTGAACAGCCATCTCTGAATCCATCTACTCCAGGGATTCACAGAGGGACCTCACCAACAGTTTTCCAACAAGGCTTAAGAAGGAGAGAGCTTCCACTTGCCAACTGAAACAAGTTTAGGGATTTAAGATAAGGCATCAATCACAGCAAGTAACAGGACACTTTTCTGGAAGTCTGTGCTCTTATGGGTAAAACCAAACAAGTATTGCATGAGCAACCTGCTTGGGCCCTGGTTTCCTCAAGGATAAAATGGTCTCCAAGAGGCCAACATAAAAATTACATGATGCTTTAAATGAAAGTTGCTAGGAATTAATTTATTTTTTAAAAAATTACATGATGCTGAAGAAATCTAGCTCTTGGCTTGGCACAATAGTTCATGCCTGTAATCCCACCACTTTGGAAGGCCAAGGCAGGCAGATCGCTTGAGCCCAGGAGTTCGAGATCAGCCTGAGCAACATAGCAAAACCTTGTCTCTACAAAAAATAGAAGAAAAGTTAGCTGGGTGTGCTGGTGCACACCTGTAGTCCCAGCTATAGGGGACTGAGGTGGGCGGATCACTTGAGCCCAGGGTGAGATAGCGCCACTGCACTCCAGCCTAGGTGACAGAGTAAGACCCTTCCAACAGGTGACAGAGTAAGACCCTGTTGGAAAGGAAGGGAAGGGAAGGGAAGGAAAGGGGAGGGGAGGGGAGGGGAGGGGAGGGAAGGGGAGGGGAGGGGAGAGAGGAAGGGAAGGGAAGGAAAGGGAAGGGAAGGAAAGGGGAGGGGAGAGAGAGGAAGGAAGGAAGTAAAGAAGGAAGGAGAGAGATGAAGGAAGGAAGGAGGGAGGGAGGGAGGGAAGGGAAAGGAAGGGAAGGGAAGGGGAGAGAGAGGAAGGAAGGAAGGAGAGAGAGGAAGGAAGGAAGAAAAGAAAAGAAGGAAGGAGAGAGAGGGAGGAAGGAAGGAAGGAGGGGGGGAAGGGAAGAAATAGAAAAGGAGAGTTCTAGGTCTTTTGAAGTCTTTTTGGCTGCACAGGAGTCTAGCGTGCCCTTCAATTGTTTCAACCGCTGGACTTCACCCATACTTTATAATGCTCTTCCTTCTCTTGAGACAAAGGCTTTGAGGCTAGGTGCAGTGGCTCATGTCTGTAATCCCAGCACTTTGGGAGGCCAAGGCAGGCAGATCACTTGAGGTCAGGAGTTTCAGACCAGCCTGGCCAACATGACGAAACCCTGTCTCTACTAAAAATATGAAAAATTAGCCAGGCGTCATGGTGGGCACCTGTAATCCTAGCTACTTGGGAGGCTGAGGCAGGAGAGTCACTTGAACCTGGGAGGTGGAGCTTGCAGTGAGCTGAGATCTTGCCACTGCACTCCAGCCTGGCAGACAGAGGGAGACTCCATCTCAAAAAAAAAAAAAAAAAAAAAGACAAAGGCTCTGGAAGCTGACCTTTCTAAAACCATCTTTGGTGTTTTCTCCCAAAAGGGACTTTCCGGCAAATGATGTCAGAGCCTGAGAAGGATGCACAGAGCACCCACATGTGGGGATGTCATGGCAGTTGTCAGAGGGGTTTTAGAGCCCAAGCAGGGTGGGAAGACTGTTTACTAGAGGGGTGGGGGTGGAGGCAGCATGGAGGGTCAGAGGACTGATGGGCTTAGGAGATGTCCATGCTGGGGAGGAGTCAGCAGAGGGGGCTCAAGATTGGTTGCATGTAGAAATATTGATAAAATAGGTAAATACATCATGGGTAGTAGAACCAACTTGAACCCTGTGATGTCAGTGTGACCTTCTGGTTTTGGAGTTTTGGTTTGTTTTGAGATGGGGCCTCACTGTGTGGTCCAGGCTGGTCTTGAACTCCTGGGCTCAAGGAATTCTCCTGCCTCAACCTGTTGAGTAGCTGAGATTACAGGCACTCACCACTGTGCCCAATTTTTCTGTGGTTTTTGATAGGTAGGTAGGTAGGTAGATAGATACTTAGATACACAGATACATAGATAGAGGTGATAGAGATGCTTAGATACAGAGATGATAGAGATGCTTAGTCCCTTTTGTCCATGTAAAAGGGACTTTCCAGCAAGTGATGTCAGAGCCTGAGAAGGATGCACAAAGCACCCACATGTGGGGGTGTCATGGCAGCTGTCAGAGGGGTTTTAGAGCCCAAGCAAGGTGGGGAGACTGTCTACCGAGTGGGGTGTGTGTGTGTGTGTGTGTGTGTGTGTGTGTGAGTGTGTGTGTGTGTTTCCTGGCACTGTCTACCGAAAGGGCCCAGGAGCAGTGAGCACAGCCCAATTGCAATGAGCACATCTAGCACCCAGATCTTGTTCTTAAATATCATTCTCTCCAAAAGTAAACCCAAGCTTCTGGAGAAATAGTTATTTCCAAGGCTGAAGCAGGAAAATTATAGGGTGACCTGGAAGATCTTGTTTATCCAGAAATCAAGGAAAGCTCAAAGAATGATGAGGCATGTCAAAGAGGCACAGGAGCCAGTCTGAAGGGGCCCTCGGCGGTCAAGTCTGAGACAATTTGAGTATCAAAATAAATCGTGATAACAACCTGTTATAACCCATTGAATGAAACAGGAAACCATGAGTCCATATCGATATAAATAAATTCAAAATTTGACAAGGAACAGGATATTTACAGTTTCAAAATGCCTCCCCACAAAACATTTATTAACTAAATAGTGATTACACGTGGTAGAAGAGTAGCTTTATAATGAAAAGCCTAGTACCACCTTAAATCAGGTGATCAAGTAAGCAGCATAATAAATGGATAAATCAACACTGTGTGCTCCTGATAGGAGGCAACGAGGCAAACACAGCATTGCTTTCATCATAACAAAATAACTGTCTGTATTCTTCAAAAGTATCAAGGTTATGAAAGACTGTGGAAGCATTCCAGCTAGAAGGAGACAAAAAGAGATGACAACTAAATGCAATGCTGGATTCCAAACTTGCTTTGTTTTGTTTTCTTTACTATTTAGAACAGTTGGCAAAGCTTGACTGGATCTGAGGATTAGACGGTAGAAATGTATCAGTGTTAGTTTCCTGCCTTGGATGGGCAGGCTATGGTGATGTGACAGAATGTCCTTGTTCGAGAAAATGAAGACTGAAGTTTTCAGCGGGGGTGAGCATTCGTTTGGCAACTTACCCTCAAATGGTTACCAAAAAGAAAGAGTTTTTTTTCTGTAGTTGCAATTTTTCAATCAACTGCTTCAAAATAAAATTTGTATTAAAAAGAAGCTACCAACCGGGGGCTGTGGCTTATACCTGTCATCCCAGCATTTTGGGAGGTCAAAGTGGGAGGATCACTTGAGCTCAGAAGTTCGAGACCAGCCTGAGCAACATGGGGTGACCCTGTCTCTAAAAAAAAAATACAAAAATTAGCTAGGCATCATGGCACGTGCCTGTAGTCCCAGCTACTCAGGAGCCTGAGGTGGGAGGACCAATTGAGCCCTGGAGTTCAAAGCTGCAGTGAATTGTGATTACATCACTGTGCTCCACCCTGGGCAACAGAGCAAGAGATTGTATAAAAAGAAAGAAAGAGAGTAAGAGAGACAGATGAAGGAAAGAAGGGAGGAAGGAAGAAAGGAAGGAAGGAAGGAAGGAAGGAAGGAAGGAAGGAAGGAAGGAAGGAAGGAAGGAAGGAAGGAAAGAGAGGGAGGGAAGATCAACTAAGGTAAACTGAGGTGTCTCTGTTGATCAAAATCTAAAGTACCTAACAATCAAGATTGAGATTGTTCCCTTGATTGCCCCTCCCAAAATGTTATTTAAAAATATTGCTCCTTTATCTCACAACCTTAACTATTTTTCCAAAGCTCTTATTGTATCCTTTATAAAACATGGTTGACAAAATCAGGGCCCAGCACGTTTATTTTTCTTTGCCCTCTCTTGAATATCTTTGCTGTCATTTATTTTCCATTTAGAATTGAAGCTGTGCAGCCATAAACATAGTCATCCCCTTTGACCTGGCAATTGCATCCCTGAGAATTTTGTCACAGAAAATAACTCAGAAGAAGACAAAACAAATGCAAATGATTTTCATTACCACATTACTCATGTAATCCCACAGTTTTGCCTGTATTCAAGCATAGCCCTACAAGAAATAAAGCCATCCTGTTACTGGCCCATCACAAAGGCAAATGGACCCCAGAAGATGGTGAACATACCTCCTCAGTTTTCATCCAGACGTTGTAGAGGGCAGCCGTTGCTTCTACCTGGCCAGCATTCATTCCCCTTTCTTCTGGTGACGACACCTTGACTTTGCTTTGAGCAATTATCCCTCTGCCATTGTACACAGGCTTCAAGTGACTATCCAAGAACCCTGACTTCCCCTGGCCAAGCTCAGCTAAACCAGTGACTGAGGCTACTTCATCCTGAGGGCTTAATGCTGGAGAATGCTCATTAGTTTCTTCCCCCTGAGCTCTGAAACGTCTCTGTATCTGCTCTAAGTCTAGTTCATGCACTTATTTTTAAATCCTGTGACCTACCCATATTTTTTCTTTCCTTTTGTTGTTTTTGGCGTGTGTGTGTGTGTGTGTGTGTGTGTGTGTGTGTCTATATGTGTGCGTGGTGGAGGAGGCAGGGTCTCACTTTGTCACCCAGGCTGGAGTGCAGTAGTGCTATCTTAGCTCACAGCAGCCTCAACCTCCTTGGGCTCAAGCAATCCTCCCACTCAGCCTCCAGAGTAGCTGGGACAACAGGCACAAGCCACTGTGCCTGGCTAATTTTTTTATTTTTTGTAGAGATGGTGTCTCACTATGTGAGCTGGTCTCGAACTCCTAGACTCAAGTGATTCTCCTGCCTTGGCCTCCCAAAGTGCTGATATTATACTGTGAGCCACCATGCCTAGCCCCATATTTTTTCAATACTTAAGTTATCTGTATTTTTTTTGTTTTGTTTTTGAGATGGAGTCTCACTCTGTAGCCCAGGCTGGAGTGCAGTGGCACGATCTCAGCTCACTGCAGCCTCCACCTCCCGGGTCCCGGTTCAAGCAATTCTCCTACCTCAGCCTCCCAAGCAGCTGGGATTATAGGCACAAGCCACTATGCCTAGCTAATTTTTGTATTTTTTAGAAGAGATGGGGTTTCACCATGTTGGCCAGTCTGGTCTTGAACTCCTGACCTCATGATCCGCCTGCCTTGTCCTACCGAAGTGCCGGGATTACAGATGTGAGCCACCGCGCCCGGCCTGTTTGTTTTTAAGACAGGGTCTCACTCTGCTGCCCAGGCTGGAGTATGTGGTTGCCCAGGCATAATCTCAGCTCACTGCAGCCTCAAACTGCCAAGCTCAAGTGATCCTGCCACCTCAGCCTCCTGAGTAGCTGGGACTACAGGTATGCACCATCATATCCAGCTAATTTTTATATTTTTTGTAGAGACTGGGGGTCTCCCTACATTGCCCAGGCTGGTCTTAAAGTCTTGGGCTCAAGTGATCCCTCCACCTAGGCCTCCAAAATGCTGGGATTATAGGTGTGAGTCACCATGCCCAGCCTAGTTTCTATTTTATGAAACTATAAAACCCTCACTGTCCATCCAGAGTCTTCCACGGATACATTTTTCAAAATTTTTTTTTTGTTTTCCTTCCTTGTCTTTTTTAAAAAAATGTTTCCTCTTCCTTTCCTCCAGAGTACATGCTTCTTCTTGCATTACCCATAAAGTTAAAGCATCTCCAACCTGACAGAGGTAGTAAGTCTTTACCATGCTTCATGGGGGAAGCATTAGCCTTTGAGGTTCTTTAGAGGAGAATAACTACTAGAAAAACAAGCCTTTCTCTTTCTGACATCAACCACCTCTCATAGCAAAATTTTAAAGTATTATCATGCTAACAGTTCTCTTCATGTCTATAAAATATCTTCTCTTACAGAAGGTGAAAAAGGGAAGAAAAGATGGGTTTGAAGGTAAAAGAAAATCCTATCTTGCCACCTTTGGAAGAGAGTAAATTAGAAACAATTTAAGTGTCCAAGAGATTGGTACAAGAACATCTACTTACTCAACAAAGCCATTAAAACTAATTACTATAAGGCCAGGCGTGATGGCTAGAGCCTGTAATCCTAGCACTTTGGGAGGCCGAGGCAGGTGGATCACCTAAGGTCAGGAGTTCAAGACCAGCCTAGCCAACATGGTGAAACCCCATCTCTACTAAAAAAAATACAAAAAATTAGCCAGGCATGGTGGCGGGAGCCCATAATCCCAGCTAATCAGGAGGCTGAGGCAGGAGAATCACTTGAACCCAGAAGGCGGAAGTTGCAGTGAGCCGAGATCGGCCTACTACACTCTAGCCTGGGCAACAAGAATAAAACTCCATCTCAAAAAAATAATAATTATTATTATTATACCATACACCAGATAATTATTACATCCTAACCAAACAGAACCCCAGTGCATACCAAATAGACCACCTTGCTATAACAGCAAGAGTTCCCCAAGGAGAAGAAATAAATACGAAATGGAGCACAAAGAATTGCCATAAGCAAAAATGGCTGCCTTGGTGGCATACTACAAAAAAACTAAAAACCTCTCATAGAAGGGCAAGAAGCTTTCTCTCTTTAATGACCACAAGAGCAATGATTAAAATCCATGAACAAGCAAATTCTTAGCTAAACCCTACTAGCTTTTGTTTTATATCTGCCCAGCCCAACCTTGTCCCCACTTTTTCTAAGAACAAATTCATGCAAAGTAACTGACCTGAGCTGGAATCCTCACGGAACACTCTTCCTGCCTGCTGTGACTGTCCAGGGATGAGCTAGTAACTCAACCGGGGAGATGTTTCTTCTGGAGCCAATAGGAAATCCTGTTCCCTCTTTGATCTTAAGCTATACTCATGTAATCTCAGCCTAGTCAGCAGCCATCCCTCCTTGTGGAGAAGTCTGAGAGAATGATCAGGGATAAGCCAATCCTAGGATGCAAGAGCCCTCCCCAAGTGTCTGCAGCTTCCCTCCACCTGGCAGCACAGCAGTTCTGTGATATCTTCCATCAAAGCCTCGTTTCTCCTTAAACTGGATGAGTTTCTGCCACAGGTGAGGGTCCCACCTGATACCATCATCCACCTAAACAAACAGTGGCCAAATGCATCTCTGGAATCACTGTCATTTCCAGAGTGTTCGCATGACTTTTGATAGCCAGTAATTTCAACCTCAGCGGAGGTCTAAAGTGACTCACATACATAGTTAAATCCCTTGGCTAGCTGGGCGTGGTGGCTCTCACCTGTAATCCTAGCACTTTGGGAGGCTGAGGTGGGTGAATCACCTGAGGTCAGGAGTTCAAGACCAGCCCGGCCATCATGGTGAAACCCCATCTTTATTTTTTAAAAATTTAAAAAAAAAAAAATCCCTTGGCTAAGCACAGCTAAGACACAACTAAGACACACACAAGCAAAAAGCCAAGGAGCTTTCTGGTGCCACACTTAGAAATTCTCTTATAAATTAACCCCCTTTTCTCTCTTTGGGCCATGCAAAACCACAGTATCTTCAGAATCTTGCCTACACAAATGACCTTTATACTAACATGCAGAAATCATTTATTGTGTTTAAAAAATAATGTACTGGTCAGGCGCAGTGGCTCACGCCTGTAATCTTAGCACTTTGGGAGGCCAAGGCAGGCAGATCACTTGAGCCTAGGAGTTCAAGACCAGCCTGGCCAACATGGCAAAATCCCGTCTTTAATTAAAAAAATACTAAAAATTAGCCGGGCATGGTGGCCCTGTGTCTGTAGTCCCAGCTACTTGGGGGTTGAGGTGGAAGGATTGCTGAAGGCAGGAGGCTGCAGTGAGCCCTGATCATGCAACTGCAATCCAGCCTGGGTGACAGAGTGAGACCCTATCTCAATAATAATAATGCAGTAAAGAAAAAAGCTTCAAAAAAAGAAAAAAGCCTCAAAATCAATCAGCTTCTATCTCCAGGACAGCTGACCCTTTTCTTTTGTGTGGTCTGGAGTTGTCCTTCTGTATATCAAGGGCCACACCTAAATTGCCCTTATGAATGCAAAAGCCAAGGTCAACAAAGAGTGAGGAAAGTAGGCTGATAATTTGAAAAGAGTAAAAATAACTTTTGACTGCTTCAAACCTTGAACTGTGGGATCAGGCCACGTTTACTTAAACCTTGGGGGTAACATTTAAGATAAGATTCACTGTGTGTGTGTTTTAAGTTGCGACTGTCAAAAATTATTTTCTTAATTCAAATTTGCTATTGAAAGTTATAACAGAGAACAAGCAGTTGTGACAGCTATCTGCAGCGCCATAGGTTATCCTAAGAGTTTATATTGTCTGAACATAAGTTTTTCTTTTCTTTTCTTTTTTTATTTATGAGATGGAGTATCGCTCTGTCACCCAGACTGGAGTGCAGTGGTGCAATCTCAGCTCACTGCTACCACCACCCACCAGGTTCCAGTGATTCTCCTGCCTCAGCCTCCCAAGTAGCTGGAAATAATAGGCACGTGCCGCTATGCCCAGCTAATTTTTCACATTTTTAGTAGAGACAGGATTTCACCATGTTGACCAAGCTGGTCTCAAACTCCTGACCTCAGGTGATCTGCCCACCTTGGTCTCCCATAGTGCTGGGATTACAAGAATGAGCCACCATGCCTGGCCATATTGTCTGAACATAAGTTTAATGTAAGGTGAGACATGAAAGGGAAAATAAAACAGAAGAAAAACTCAAAGAGTTCAACTCCATTTAGAATGAGTAGTAATAGATGCACTTTATGAATTATCACTAGCTCTGATAATAGGCATATTTAATTGCTTTCTAGAACATTCAAAAAATGTTTTATAAACATATATATGTATATGTGTGTATGTGTATAGACAGAGAGAGTTTTCTGTGTCAACTTGGCTGTACTGCAGTCTCAGTTGCTTGGTCAGACATCAGGCTGGATGTTTCTATGAAGCTGTTTTTTAGAAGTTTTTAACTTTTAAATCAGTATATTTGAACAAAGCAGATTACCCTCTATAATATCGGTGGGCCTCATCTAATCAGTTTAAAACCTTAAGAGCAAAATACTGAAGTCCCCTAAGGAGAAGGAATTTTGCCTTCAGACTGGAGCTGCGACATCAACTCTCGCTGGAATTTCCAGCCTGCTGCCCTGCCCTGCATAGTTTAGACTTGCCAGCCCCCACAATTGTGCGAGCCAATTCCTTAAAATACCTCCCCACTGCCCTCTGCCTCTCTCTCTCTCTCTCTCTCTCTCTCTCTCTCTATATATATATATATATATATATATCTCCTATCGGATCTGTTTCTGTGGAGAACCCTGACTAATCTAATAGATGTGTGTGTGTCTGTGTGTGTGTATGCCACAAATTTGTATTCCAAAGGTGTCAAGTCAGGCTCTGGAGTAGAATACTTAGACAGACTCTATATGGAATTAGGAAACTATGGAAAGAAAATAATGCAGGACAGAGGTTAGAACTTTGCATGTAATTTTGGCCAAGCGTGGTGGCTCACACCTATAATTCCAGAATTTGGGGAGGCCGAGGCGGGCAGATCACTTGAGCTCGAGAGTTCCAGCACAGCCTGGCCAACACAGAGAAACCCTGCCTCTACAAAATATACAAAACTTAACTGGATGTGGTAGTGCACGCCTGTAATACCAGTTACTAGGGAGGTTGAGGTGGGAGGATCCCTTGAACCCAGAAGGCAAAGGTTGCAGTGAGCTGAGATCACGCCACTGTACTCCAGCCTGGGCGACAGAGCAAGACTGTCTCAAAAAAAAGAACTTTACATCTAATTTGATTTTAATCTTTCACTTCAGCTTAATTAATAAGACAATGCAGGGATTTTAGTAGTACAGTTGCAAGTGATTTGCTTTACAGTTTCTCTAGAATTAAAGCCACTTCTGTATTTTTTTTTTTAAGACAGGGTTTCACCGTGTTGGTCAGGCTGGTCTTGAACTCCCAACCTCAGGTGATCCGTCCACCTTGGCCTCCAAAGTGCTTGGATTACAGGCGTGAGCCACCACGCCCGGCCCACCACTTCTGTTCTTAAAGGGAGACATCGATTTTAGATTTTGCTTCTTGTTAAAGGAGCTTACACTTGTTGATTACACTTGTTGATAAATGCAAAATGGCATTTATCTGGGATATAAGCAGGGCTTCTCAAACGCTAGTGTGCATACAAATCACCTGAGTATCCTCTTAAACTGTAGATTCTAACTCCTTGGGTCTGAACTGGGGCCTGGGAGTCTGCACTTTTAACAAGCTTTCAGTTGGTGCCAGTGCTGTTGGTCTGGGGCCCATACCTTGAAAAATGGAGAACTAAGCAGTGGTTTTCCAGCTGGAGTGGACATCAGAATCACCTGCAGGGTTCATTCAATAGCTGACTGCTGGGTCCCACCCCTGAGTTTCTGATTCCCAGGTGCTGCCACTGCTGCTGGCCTGGGGGGCCATACTTTAAGAAACACGAGCTAGTAGTGTTTCCCATATCATGAGAATTGCACTTTTAAAACTCAAATTCCCATGCTTCTCTCTTCGGGAGTCTGACTCAGTAAATTTAGAGCAAACCCAGGAATCTACGTTCGTAACAAACACCCTAGATTGCTCATTGAAAGGTAAAACCCTGAGCCAAAGTGTCGTCTCAGTCCTGACAGTCTTCAAAATGTTGTGTTAATACAGAAATGTGAACACCCCCTGGACTCCCTAAATCCCACCTCTGGATGTGGGGCATAGGATCTATGAATACACACTTTTAACATGTGATTCTGACATATCAAAGAGCTGAGAGCCACTGAACTGCAGCCACGGCCCCCAACTCTGGCTGCATATTAGAGATTTTTTTAAAGTCCTCATTCCTGTCAGTATCACCAACCACAGGTTCTCATTGAATTAGTCTGGGATGGGATCCTGGTTGTTTTTTTTAAAAAATACTCCCAGTAGATTTAAGGTCCAGTGACAGTTGAGAACACTGAACACTCTGCTCAGCTTCAGGACAAATTAGCTGCTTTTTCCCTAAGGGCCCCTTCTCTCCTAAAACCCAGAGAAGCCTGAGCAAAGCAGCCCATCCTCTTCTCCTCCCTCTTGCGCACACCCTGGACACACTTGGTCTTCTGGGGAGGACATTTCTCCCGCAGGAAGCACCCCTGAACCCTGTCTGACCAGAGCATTTCAAAGTAAGTGAAAAAGGTGACCTCCTCCATTTCAGAATCAGGCCTAAACTCATTCATTTATTGATTAATTTACAATATTTATTACACTGCTATTACGATCCAAGCACCCAACTACAGGTTGCAAATATAACTAACAAGCCCCTGTTTCTAAGGCACTGAAAATTTGGCAAAAGAGTATAGCAAATGACTACTCCTTTGACTCATATCAAAATTCTTATTTCCTGAAATTTAGGTGATGGAAGCAGGCACTCTAAACTTCCCTTCAGCATTAGGGAGATGAAAACAGGTGTGTGACTTACTCTGCCTTCTTCCAGGTGCAAGCCCCACCCACCACACCAGGAAGTAACTGTGTCATTTAATAACCCTGCTGACCAGATGTGACCTTTGATTGCTGTTCCAATGGAGATATATCACCATTATAGAAATAGCTGGATAAACAGAGAGAGATAGATAGATAGATAGACAAGATGGAGATACACACACACACACACACACACACACACACACACACACACGTGCGCAGCAGGACAGGAAGTTTATTCTATTTGATATAGGCAGTTCTGTTTTCTGCCATTTTCCATAAACTGAAATGCCCACAGGAGGAACTTTTGCTGTATCCTAGAACATATGCCACCCTGGTGATAAGTCCAGAAAAGGCCACAATTCACCAAGAGGCCTGCCACTCTCTGAGCCAAAGGTTCCTCCCTGTTACTGCTCTCTAAGCCACCTTTTCATCGTAGACATAAGCCAGGAAATAACAGTATCTTGTAAGTGCGGGAATGGCCAGACTGAACTCATGAGCAATTGCTCACACAGTGACAGCGTCTCAGGTTCCTGATATCAGAAGTCATCAATCAGTCAGCTGTTTGGTCATTTTTGGTTAAACGTACATAAAATATTTCCCAGTGCTTCTCGTCATCCCTCTTAATAGACGTGTTTCTACTGACTGCCCACAGCCACGTCGTCGAACGAGCCACAGCTGGCTGTTCACATCTGGAGGGGAGGATACCGGCCAGCAGAGCTTTAATTTACTTAAGAGTTTTCTTTAATGAATCTCATTTTGGCAGGAGGAAGTCAGGAGCTGGCATCATAACACCATCTAGTCTGCCACAAGCTTTTTAAAGTTGCTGTTTTTCCCTTTCCTCAATCAATCCATTTATTCTTTTCAACATCTCCAAAGGGTCAAGACCCAGAGCTAGAAAAAAATCATATATTATGTGGCTCGCTTCTCTTTAAATGAAAAATGTTTCCCATTGCTTTCTCTTAATTTACTGTTTTCCCCCTCTAAACAGAACAGTTTGTGACTAGCTGAAGGGTCTAGCTTAGCTGTAGCATTTAATACACACAGTCCAAAGGCTTTGCTGCAAGGCAAATTAATTTTCTAGGAAAACTGACAAGATTAACAAGTCTTCACTGAAGCCAGTTTCCAATGAGCAAAGCGTAACTCTCTTAGATGACCTCTCAACTTCTTCAGCTTATTTCTGGGTTGGATGAATTTTGATTTTATTTGTGGGAAATTTTTCTTTTATGTAATGAGATTTCCTCTTGGACAAGAATAAAGTCAGTGGTGTGAGTGGAGATATCGCTCAGCTGCTTGTCTGCTGTAAAACCTGGACAACTTTCCTAAGCTCTGTAAGCCTCAGTGCCTCATCAGTCAAATAAAGCCAGGCTAGCACTGGCATCACAGGCTTATACTGAGCACTAAATGACAGTGGCCGGACATGGGGCTGAGTGTCCTGCTTGGCTTGGCCCTAGAGTAAACATTAGTAAATGGTTGCTACTAATATTTTACTGCTGTTATTTTTGGAACTAATAAGGTAGCGTTTGGATGAAGAAATATATAGGCAACTATTTATTTACTTTTCTTTTGATTAATATTTGTATCCTAAGCTGTCAGGTCACAGATATCTGCTTGTACATATGCTCTTTTCAGCAGCTAGTTCTTTGGGTGAATTTGTAAGGTGGTTCAGAGAGGCACAGGCTTGCTTTGCCAATGTGAGAAAGAAAGAGAGCTCTTTTTCAGGGAAATGTAGCAGTTCACACATGAGGAGCACTCCATTGTACTTTACCTCAAAGTGGAAAATGTTTTCTTTACTGCTTTGGATAGAAGCAAAATAACAGTGTTGAAGCTTTAAAATATTGTATAAAATGTCACCTTTTAATTATTTAATAAAGAGTCCGGGCACAGTGGCTCATGCCTGTAATCCCAGCACTTTGGGAGGCTGAGGCAGGTGGATTACCTGAGGTCAGGAGTTTGAAACCAACCTGACCAACATGGTGAAACCCCATCTCTACTAAAAATATAAAAAATTAGCCAGGTGTGGTGGTGCATATCTGTAATCCTAGCTACTCGGGAGGCTGAGGCAGGAGAATCGCTTGAACCCGGGAGGCAGAGGTTGCAGTGAGCTGAGAGCATGCCATTGCACTCCAGCCTGGGCAATAAGAGCGAAACTCCATCTCAATAACAAACAAACAAATAAATAAATAAAATAATTATTTAACAATAACACTTAAATGAAGAAAAGGGAAGATGGCCAAAAAATGTGACATTCCGAGTGAGTTCCATTTCTGTTACCTACTGGCAACCTTGAGCAAGATTGTTTCCCAGTCAATAAAGTGAGGAATAATAATATTCAATCGGATTTTACCATTTTGGGGTAAAAGAAATGACTTATTTCATTTGAAAGGGCTTTATACATTTTTTAAGTTATAATATTTTAAAGAAATGTAATAGTAACAAAAATAATTTGCCATTAACTATCCAAAGAAGAAATTCTATTTTGTATGTTGACATTGTTCTCCATTTTTACACAATTTTTCAAGAGGAAAATGGATGACTCTGCTATGCACAAAACTGTGGTGCCCAGGGTTGCCGTAGCTATTGATCCAAGCAGATGGAAAAGAATTAATGGATTCTCAAAGCTGGCGTCACAAGCAGGTGTCACCAGGAAATTCTGTGCTGCCGCCTAAAGACAGAGGCAAAGATGATAAACTAGAGGAGAGAGAAAGGAGCAGTCAATCCTCTAAGGTGTCTTTAAGGGTTAGAGAGCCTAAGGTGAGGGTAAACTGTAAATAACATTTCCTGGGTAGCACAACTGAATTTGTGGGTTTGTGGCAGGGTGTGAGAATGAAAGCCTCCTGCAATTCAACTTAAGTTTCATTATAATAAAAATGTCTCTATTCTTTTCTTTCATAACAGTTCTCTATTATTTCTTCCTTTCCAGCATTCTTCATCCCTTATAAAATCTACCTGGGGAGAATTTGTTGGCTTTCTTAAAGTCATTTCAAGCCAGGTGCAGTGGCTCACGCCTGTAATCCCAGCACTTTGGGAGGCCAAGGCAGGTGGATCACCTGAGGTCAGGAGTTCGAGACCAGCCTGGCTAACGTGGTGAAACCTCGTTTCTACTAAAAATACAAAAAATTAGCCAGGCGTGGTGGCACACACCTGTAATCCCAGCTATTTGGGAGGCTGAGGCAGGAGTAATCCCAGCTTGAACCTGGGAGGCGGAGGTTGCAGTGAGCCGAGATTGCGCCATTGCACTCCAGCCTGGGCAACAAGAGCGAAACTTCATCTCAAAAATAAAAATAAAAAACCTCATTGCTTCTTGGCCTTTTGGCTAAGATCAAGTATAGTATCTATTCTTATCAGTGAATATCTGCTATGTCTTCTATCTAAGCACAATATACTAAATGGATGTCTGCAGCAGGGAGATGGGATAAGGAGTTTGCTCTGTCCACCCCACGCATCAGCCTGCTATTGTGGTATTGCAGTACCTCCAGAAATGGTGCACTCCTCCCACAAAAAAAAAAAAAGGCTCTAGAATATTGAATGTATCAGTCAAAATAGACCAAATTATGCAGCAGAAACAATTGGAAATCATAGAAGTGAAGCACAGCAAAAGATTTATTTCTTGTGTCTGCTATGCGTGTGATGCAGATGTGAAGGGCTCTCTGCCCATCCAGGAAGCCAAACTGACAGAGGCTCCATCTCTAAATGCTCCATGGTGGTCTGGACGTGGTGGCTCCCACCTGTAATCCCAGCGCTTTGGGAAGCCGAGGTGGGCAGATCAGATCACTTGAGGTCAGCAGTTCGAGACCAGTCTGGCCAACATAGTGAAACCTCGTCTCTACTAAAAATACAAAAATTAGTGGGGTATGGTGGCACATGCATGTAGTCCCAGCTACTCCAGAGGCTGAGGCAGGAGAATCGCTTGAATCCAGGAGGCAGAGGTTGCAGTGAGCCAGGTTCACGCCACTGCGCTCCAGCCTAGATGACAGAGTGAGACTCCATCTTAAAACAAAAAATGCTCCATGGCTTCTGTGGCCAGGCTCCTAACTAAAGGCTGCTTACATGTGACACAAATCACTTATAAACACAAATCATCAGCCAAAGGATATCCCATGGGTATGCCTAGCCTTAAGGGGACAAAAAGTAAAATCCTACCACACGCTTGGAAGGAAAGAACCAGAACGTTTGTGAATAGCCCTGAGGATTACCAAAGGCACCCATTCTAATCAATGTTCGACCCCCTCAAGGTATGCACACAGCAAACTCAACCAGAGTTTGAGTTCAGTTACAGCTCTTGCTATACTCAGGAGATGGTAAAATCACTTTGAGAATTGAATCTGTCATCCTAATTTTGTAGGTACCTGCTTTGTAGGCCTTACATAACCTTGTGGGACCAGGGGACTCACACGTAACTGAGAAGAGAAATGCTGCCATATTCAAAATTTCATTTCCAGGACCCAAAGAGTACACATACCTTGGAATTTAATCCAGAAAAAAAAAGTATTTCTCACTTTCCATTGTGTGTAGTGAAACAGCCACATCTACATTTACAGTTGTCACAGTTCCTGAGCATCTGAGATGACATTACCACGCAGGCTTTAATTTTGTTGCCTCTTATCTTCACACCTGCTCCATTAGAAAGATATCTCCAGTTTGTGAATGAGAACTGGGGTGATGAATAATTTGCTTCTGTTTGCCTTTTCCTGAGTTTTCAGTTTGACCTAACTGGCACGTTGACCTCACTGGCATATTTTGTTCTTCACTGGGCCCTATTGTCTTTCTTCTTTTCTTTCTCCTTTGGTCTCCCTTTACTGTTGTTTGTTTGTTGTTCAGAGAAAAAATGTTGCAGCCAATCCTAAACCTCTGTCCTGATTGGCTTATTCTTCCCAGGTGTTATAAGTAAAACTTCAATGCCACAAAAGAAATAGCACTCGAAGATAAATCCTCTCAGCAAGGCAGTTTACTTCTATAGGAGGGTGCAGTTTACAGATGGAGCAATGGTGGCCGAATGCTTGGACAAGTGGGGAAGGGGTACTTATGCCTGACAGGGGTCATCCCTACTGCTGTGTCATTCCCCTATTGGCTAGGGTTATACCGCACAAGCCAGACTAATCCTGACTGGCTATTTTAAAAAGAGCAGGGATCTGACCTGGAGTGGAAGGGTGGGTGTTTTGGCAGGAAGGACGGTTACGGGCAGGTCAGAGCAGGTAGCCAGGGGTGACCTAGGTCAAAGAAGGTGACTGGAGCAGGTGACAGGGATGAATCAGGATGGAGCCGGGGGCAGGGAAACAGATGTGAACTACGGATTAAAACTGGTGAAGAAGGTTGTTTACTGGAATTACAAGGAAGTTAAACTTTAAAATAGAGAATTAAAGAATAAAAGAGCTGAGCATACTGACATACTGATTCTTTGAAGAGAAACCTGGGGTTCACTATAACACAGGCCCCAAGCATCTCCTATCTGGCTCCACCTATCTTCGTCCTGACACTGCAGGTAGGTATCTCCTTGACACCAGCTCCAGAGCCCAGAAGCTGTTCTGCCCAAGATCCACCAGGCTCCTTTCTGCCAACAGACCCAAGTGTGAATGTAGGTTAAATCCCTTACAAAGTGTAGAGCGTTGAGGCTGTATACCCTTCAGCCTAACACAGGAATATTAGGGTCATAGGAAGGATACCTTGCCCTAGCCTGCAGGGAGGGCCTATATCAGGATGAGAGGAAAGAATGTAAAAGAACTTCTGCACATTGGAAGGCATCAAACAATGACAAATGTTAGTTTACTTTCCTTGCTTCCCATGATGTCCCTAGGCACCTCTCCCTCTGAACTCTCACAGCACCCTTTTTCCAGTCCAGCCCTTATCCACCTGTGCTGAAACTGCCCCTTGACTTTTAAATCTTAAGGCACTTGTGAGTGTCTTAGGGCAAAGGGCTCCGTCTAATTGCACTTGGTACATCCAGTAGACCCTCAATGAATGATTGCTGAATGAATGAACCAAAGACCCTCTCCAAACCCCCAGCCCAAAAGACTAAAGTTAAAATAAATGAATTAAACTCTTTTGGGGGTCTTAATAAAAATAGGGCAAGTATGTTCATGTAAATTGGTAAATAAAACCTTTCTGAGAAATGTTTACAACCTTTTTAATGTATAACTTGCAATACTCATTGTTTGTAGGGATTCTATTCAGTAGTCTGCAGACAGAGAAAAGACTAGAATTCAGGGTGTGTCCAGGCCCCTAACTTTCGAGGTTCCCCTTTTATCCAAAATAATATATCCACGTGGAACCCAGCTTTCAGGTGTAAGAGATGCCCAGCTGGGGAGTTAGTCACTTGGCATGCTGAAACTTCAGATACTCCAGCGTTCAAGACTTGGGTGTCTTGTAGGAGTCCCAAATTAGCCTGTTGCTAAGTATGGACATCCACAAAGCTCCCCTTTATGTAATGGAGCATTAACGCCTACTTCATCTCCTACCTCATCATCTGTCACAGTCAAAAAATGGCAGCACAAATTCAAATTCCAAGGGAATTTAAAAAAACATACATTGCACAGGAATTCCCTTTGAAAGCATGACCTGAAGAAAACTCCTTTGAGCTGTCTTCTGGATTAGGTAAAGTGGGACAGAGAGAGGACAGAAATAAATGAATTTCTGTGGACCGAAAAAGCCTAAAAAAAGTTATTTGGGTGAGTAATATCCTGTATCCCACACCTGTTGGAATAGCTCAAATCCAAAAAGTCTTGAGAATGTTTCAGATTCAAATTCAGAAAGCTTGAGATTATATTAGTATTATTTCCATATAGGAAGAAGCAATATATTCTCTGCCAAAATACATGTAAAACTCCCCCTCTCCTGACTTCTAATTTTCTACCCATCAAACCAATCTACTTTTATATGGTACCTGTTTATATGTTCTAGGGAAATGTTAAACCATTTTGAAATCTAGACTTGTTTTAAGTTTAAGAAATGTTTATTCTAAATAGCCAGCACTTTCTACAAATAAGGATAATAATCTTTAAATCAGAAATGTATACCATCACCCAGGCACAGTGGCTCATGCCTATAATCCCAGCACTTTGGGAGGCCGAGGCAGGCAGATCACTTGAGGCCAGGAGTTCGACACTAGCCTGGCCAACATGGTAAATCCCATTTCTACTAAAAATATTTAATATAAAAATTAGCTAGGCATGGTAGCACATGCCTGTAGTCCCAGCTACTTGGGAGGCTGAAACATGAGAATCACTTGAACCCAGGAAGCAGAGGATGCAGTGACCCAAGATTGTGCCACTGCACTTCAGCCTGGGCAGCAGAGTGAGACTCTGTTTCAAAAAAAAAAAAAAAAAGATTTATACCATCAATTTAGGATAAATTAACACTAACAAACTTACATTCTATCTTAAGGAGTGTTGGTTTCCTGCATAAGCCAAAATAATTAATGTAATTCTCCTAACTGATTCATTCCATATTTATTAAACATCTATAACGTGCTACTGTCCTAGGTGTTGGGGATATAGCAATATCCTCAAAAGTCCCTACCAATAGGAAGCTTAGATTCTAGCAACAAGAGAACAAACACAAGCAAAATGTGTAAGTTAGACAGCAAGTGCTGCGGTTGATTGCATTAATGACCCTAACTCTTCATTCTCCCTCTCTCCATTCCCTCTGTCGTGTTTTCTGCAGTGAGTGGGGCTTTTTCCCCTTTCCCTTGACTTTGAGCCTGTAACCTGCTTTCACCAAAAGAATGAGGTAGAAATGACAACATGCCTGCTCCTGGCTATTTATTCTAGAGAAACAAGAGGCTCTCATGATTCCAAGGCCTTTCTTGCTGTTCTGCCATTGCTGTGAGAAGAACATGCCCAGGCTGGTCTGCTGGTCCAATGAGATAAGAGATACAGAGCAGAACTTCTTCAGCAAAGTTTCCTCAGTCCCACTCAGAGCCCCAGGAGACTCTCAGATGCACATATGAGCCCAGCCAACATCACCAGAGCCACCCAATGTGCCCAGGCTAGATCTGCGGACCTACAGTGGACCCCAGATGCACGAGCTAAAATAATAAATGGCCATTGTGTGAGTTTGAGTTTGGGGGTTGTTTGTTACACGTTGGTAGTTAACCAATACAAGTGCTTTTTTTTTTTTTTTTTTTTTTGTGATGGAGTCTCGTTCTCATCGTGCAGGCTGGAGTGCAGTGGCACAATCTCAGCTCAATGCAACCTCCACCTCCCAGGTTCAAGCGATTCTTCTTCCTCAGCCTCCCGAGTAGTTGAGATTACAGGTGTGTGACACCGCGCCCAGCTATTTTGTATTTTTAGTAGAGATGGAGTTTCACCATGCTGGCCAGGCTGGTCTCTAACTCCTGACCTCAGGTGATCCACCTGCCTCAGTCTCCCAAAGTGCTGGGATTACAGGTGTGAACCACCATGCCCGGCCACAAGTGCTTTAAAAAAAAAAAAAAAAAGCAGTCAAGGGGATGGAGGGTACTGTGTGGTAGTGGTGATGCTGGGGTCAATTTCAAATACCTTCCTTGTATACAGTTATTTTTAAAATACAACACTTCATTAGTGACTCTAAAGATACCTCTCTTTCCAATGATTGAGAGGTTCTTATGTTGATTACCTGACATCTCCATGACATATTTGGTACTCTCATCCAGGTACTACATGGACCCAAACAAATATGAGGAAAAAAAAACTTGCTAATGTGTTCTGGTGCGAGAAGCAGATCAGAAATCAACACCCTTCTCCAGTTCCAATCCAGCTACACATCTCTGTTCTTCCTCATTTTTGAAGTGCAGTGTGTAAACTCAAATATTCTCTTCTTAATGTGGTAGCCTGTGGTCACTACAGCTCAACTAAAAGCTTCCCCAGAGGCAGTCTTTCCAAAATTATTATAAACTCATTTAGGGTTTAAAGGCAGGGGGTTTAGCCAACAGAAATCTATTGGGAAATTTAGACAATAGAGTGCTTCCTTCTTACATCTCTTGATGTGAAGAGATCATCTTTCAAAGATTCTTTTAAATTATTATAAAGATAGATAGTGCTGTTGTTCTGGGGAGCTCCAATCCCTTCCCAAGTAAGCCAGTGTGGTGGTGAGCACCTGTAATCCCAGTTACTTGGGAGGCTGAGGCAAGAGGATCACTTGAGTCCAGGAATTCAAGGCTGTAATGAGCTCTGATCCCACCTTTGCACTCCAGCCTGGGTGACAGAATGAAACCTTGTCTAAAAAACAAACAAACAAAAAAGCCTTTCCAAATTAACTACCCTACCCTCTGGTAAGGTGAACGCAGGTTCCATAACAGTCATTGTGTCCTCCTACCTAAAACTGGGGACGAAGAGGGTCCCAACCCAGCTTCAATTTCCCGTTTTCTACAAATCCTAAACATATACTTTCCATCTTTGTTACAAAATGATTGCTTCTATGGAAACAAAGTCACTAATCCCAGTGCAGAGTTCTAGAAAATTTTAGTGGCTAGAATTGGTTCCAATACAGTCTCAGCCAAAGATGATAAATGTATAAAGGTGCAGGAAAAAAATTCCTCTGGATCCCTTGTCTTCTAGGGAGTTACCTGTTGGTGGCTCCAGCGTACTGGGGGAAAGGTGTGAGAGTGGCTGCTGCTTTTTTTTTTTTTTTTTTAAATTCAAAATCCCCACCCCTTGCAGATCCAGAGCTTCCTGATGGAGGTATTCTCAAGGGCTTCTAAAACCACTGTCTTTTCAAGTGTCCTCTATCTGTTATAGATTTGAACAGTTGAGATCATATTTCACAGAGCTGTGTGATCTTGGGAAAATCACTTAGCTTTTCTGACCCTCAAATTCTTCACTAATAAAATAAGAAAGTTCCTCCCTGTTCTAACATTCTGCAATTTAAGTACACATGTTTAAGCTACTGATTCCAAATTAAACAAATGATAACTTTCAGCATATTACAGGCTATCGTTCTGGACACAAACCAGCTGAGTCAAAGTCATTCAAGAAAATGAATTAGATTCGATCTTTCATCATTATCTTTAAGTCTTAGCAATCTTCCTTAAACAGTTTTTATGTTCAGCCTCACAACTTTTACAAGCAATGACCAAGCTGTAAATAGTAAGGATTTCAAAACCCTCTTCAGACCCAAACAATCTGGCTTTTTAAATTTCTGAATACAGTGATAAGCTAACAGGTCTGTAGGAGAGCATCAGAAGTCTCCAACAGGACTTTTCCCTTCGAGGCTCTTATTCGGTGACCGGGCTGATAAACTTTCCTCTGCGAATGCTTAGTATCTCCAAGCCAGACCTAGTAGCTACTGGTTCCCAATCAATTGCTATTCACACTCACACATCTGCACACATAAAGCCACTTTAAACATCATGCTGAGGGGTCCTGACATGAGGACAGAGCCACCAGCTGTCGGGGCACTGCACTGAATTGGGGACACAAACCCCATTTTCCTATGTAAATTGGCCTGGACGTTGCTTCGGCCCCCAACAAAAGGGATAGTCCTGTTAAATGGGGCCATCTGGCCGTCCCCCGGCCCCAGTGACACCTACGGGATGGGGCGAGTGGGAGTGATCTTCGGGGGGCCGGGAAGGTAGCGCGGTAGAGCGCAGCTGTCACCCCGGCCCCAGGGGTCCTGCCCGCAGAGGTTGGGGGCGAGCAGATTCGCGGTGGTCTTAAGCCTCGAGGCCCGGGACGTCTGAGGGTCTCACAGCGCACTCCCGGGGTGGGGGAGGCGCGCTTTGTTCCTGGGCCCCTATGGGGCGAGGCGCCCCAGCCCTGGGTAGAGTCCCTGCTCCGTCCCCGGGGCCCAGGGCCGCTCCCGCCTGGCCGCGAACAGCCGCGGGCGCCTCCATAGCAACAGCGTGGGAGCTCCGCAAACCGGGAAGAGGAGCGGGGGAGGAGGGGAAGAAGGGAGGAGGGGACGAGGGAAAGAGGGGAGGAGGGGAGCAGGGAGAAGGGGCGCAGGGGAGGAGCTGGGGTAGGAAGAAAGGCCGGGGGCGGCGGTCTGCGTGGGGGGCAGGGAGAAGGCGCGCGGGAGGGGGAGCGAGAGGAGCAGAGGCGGGGAGCGCCGGCGGGAGCGGGGAAGGAGTGGGGGAGCCGGAGCGGGGAGGGGCGCGGGACCGGGAGCCGGGTAGGAGCCGGGATGAGGGCGCGGCCCCGGGCGAACCCGTCCAGCTCTCCAGGGCCGGGTGCCCGGGCCAGATTCTCCAGCTGAATTCCTGCCCCAGCTGCCTGGGGGAGGGAGGCGCGGGAGCCGGAGCGGGCGGGGACCGCGGTGGGCCCGTGGGACACCCGGCGCTGGGAGGAGGCGCGGGCGCGCGGGCGGCCGGGAGGGGGCGAGGTCCCGCCGCCGCTGCCGCCCACCCCGGGCCTGGGGGAGTAGCGCCCACGGAGCGGGCCTAGGGCTCTCTCCCTCGATGAAAGGGCCCCTGGCAGCGCCACCCACCTTCCCATCCTCACGCAGAGCAGCCCTCAGTCCCCCGGGGACGTACAGACCCTCGTCCCCACGGGCTGCGAGCCTCCCCGGAGGGAATTCCGACCTAAGCAAGGCTCTCTTTTGCCTGGAGTGCTTTGACCAGAGAATATTTTCCGTTACACAACTCTTGGAAAGGTGATGTGGGTTTTCGTTTTCAGTCCACCCCTCACCACAAATCTGGGACCTAGTGGGGAAACCATATTACTGATGCTAAGCTTGGAATTTTAAACAATGTTTCCTGATAACCAGCTGAAAATTTTTGGGAGAAGCCGAGTCACAAACAGATCATCATTCTTAAGTACTGTTTGTTAAGCGCCAGCTTGCACAAGACATTTCACAAAGCTGGCCAACCGGACACGATCCTTGCTCTCCAAGAGTTTGCCACAGAAATGGACAACAATTACATTCAGAAAGGCATTTTTGAATAGCTCGTATGACGTGGTGTTAAAGGTGTGGGAAAAAAAGCTTATTTCAGACATAAGTATTTCCAGAGAAAATCTATAGATAAGTGCTGCATATTTTATTTTTAAAAAACATTATAAAAAGCAAAGAGAAGAAAAATAAACTTTTGGAAGTTCTCAGCTAACATGGCCTATGGGAAAATGAAAATAAACCTAATTGAAAAAACAGCGCTCACCATAAATAGGTTTAGCTTTCAGGCAGGGAACAGAGTAAAAAAAAAAAAAAAAAAAGCACTAGCAGAAAATTCACCAATCAAATGTAAGGCTGTCCATGTTTCCTAAAGCAAAGGTCAAAGAATCCTCGGAAGCCCTAAAGAACACAGTTTCTGTGGATAAAGCCAGGGCTTTTGTTTTGCTGTTTGTTTAGAAAATCCAAATCGGTAACCCCTGTTTTCAGGTATTATCCAAAGGAACATTTTTTTGGTTTCTTCTACCCACATACTCCCAAAGTAGGCACCTACCTTAAAGTAACAGGAAAACTCGTGGGTTTGTAATTGTGTGATATCCCATCTGGTTTCAACTCTGTCGTTGACCAAAAAGAAGATGAAAATTGTAAGCACACTCTTACATTTTTCAGTAAACTGTTAGTGTATCTATAAAACTCTAAATGTTCACTTATTTTGACATGACATGCATGACTTCTAGTCTTAGATTCCCAACTAGTTGATACGTAACATTTTGTGAGGGTTCACTGCATTCCAGGCACTATTCTAAGCAATTTCTAGACATTTGCATTTTACTGAATTCTCTTAAACTTAGGGAGTTTATTTAATAGTTATTTAATAGTAAATAATAACTTACTATTATTATTCCATTTGATAGATGAGGACACTGAAGTTTCAGAAGGGCATAAAATCTGCCCAGATTTGCACAATAGTAGTTGACAGGGTTGGGTTTAAGACCTCCAAACCTACCATCTCTGAGCAGTTAGTTTGTTCCTGACTACACATTTCACAAGAGCAGAACCTCCTTCAAATCTCATCTAGCATAATGTGGACTATACCTGCTAGCAAAAAAAAAGTACTTATGGATTAATTGAATTTCTCACTTTTGTCCAATTTTTTTGGCAGTAGACAGACATATAAATTCAAGAATCATTATTTTTTAAGTGTTCCTCAGCTGTTATTATCCAAGCCTTTTTCATTTAAGGAGTCAAAAAACTGTGTAATAGCAATATTATAAAAAGCCTTTGAAAGATAATCATTACATTGATTTTGATATAGCAAAATGGCAGATATAAGAGTACATTTGTTTTAAGAAATCAAGCAAGTAGACCAGCCTGCCTAACATGGTAAAACCCCATCTGTACTAAAAACACAAAAATTATCTGGGTGTGGTGGTGAGCAACTGTAATTCCAGCTACTTAGGAGGCTGAAGCTCGAGAATCGCTTGAACCCAGGAGGAGGAGGTTGCAGCGAGCCAAGATCCAGACACTGCACTCCAGCCTGGGCAACAAAGTGAGACTTTATCTCAAAAAAAAAAAAGAAAGAAAGAAAGAAAAGAAAAGAAAGAAATGAAGCAAGTAAAAAAGTCTTTAAATAAAGACATGGGATACTGCCTTCCCCTACATTAATACTATTACTGATTCTTTGCACAAATTTTTAGTGTAGCTTCACATGATTATTTAGAACTGTAACAATATTTAAAATACATATTCTGAATTCACTCATAAGCCATCTTTTTAGAACTTGGTTATATCCTGTTGGATAACACTGACTTGTTTCTTTTTTTAGAGACAGGTTTCACCATGTTGGCCAGTCTGGTCTCGAACTCCTGACATCGTGATCCGCCCGCCTTGGCCTCCCAAAGTGCTGGGATTACAGGCGTGAGCCACCGCGCCCAGCCAACATTGACTTGTTTCTTTATTTTCCATCAAAGTTCTGACCACAACCTTAAATTCTCAGGCAACTACAAATTAGGAGGAATCGACTAAGCATCATTTGATGTTTGTCTGCACATTCAGTCAAGTAGGGGTTGAGAGTCATCTGCTGAATTTGGTCTCTGTAAATGAATAATGCGAATATATCCACCCTTAAAATTGTTTGCTTTTGCATCTTTTCTTCCGTCTCAGTCAGTCCTGTGTGACCCTTTCCTGGCCTGGGCTAAGGGAACAACACAGCAGTGGGTGATTGAGGAAAGGGAGCATGAAAGAAACAAAATGGGAACATTTGGGACAGAGGTGGCCAAAAGATCAGCTTCTCCCTGAGCAGAGTCACCAAGGCCACGAGCTCATCAAGGGCTGGGCTCAGGATGAGGGCAAGATAGGGAGACGAGGTGAGAACTGAAAGGAAGAAGTTTTTTTTAGGCGTGGCTCAGGAGCCAGCTTCAATTTCAGTTGACTTGACTGGGGGCAGGGTAAAACCCCAGCAAGGTAAGCAGGTTCAAGAGGCCAGGCCCCCAGGAAGTTTTAGAGAGCAGGGACTTACTCTGCTCTCTTCCTGTCACTGACAATCTGAAGGGGAGAAAAGGGGGTGTTTGCCTGCAGACAGAGCCATTCTCCCTGGTGGCCCTGTGCGATGGTCCAGAGGGAGGGAGCCAGGAAAGAAGGGGGCCGACAGATGCCTTCTGGCCCACCCCTCCTTCTGCTAGAACTGATTGCAGTTTTAAATCTTTTTGTTTCTTCTAATTTTCTAAAAAGGTTTTCACCTTTAGGAAAATACTCCCTCATTAATGTTTGTCCAAAAAGTGACTTTTTTCCCTTTTTCAGAATTTAGAAGGGAAAATACCCTGTGACTATTTTTAACACATGTGAGAGAGAAGACGTTCTTTTTTTCTGTGCTTAAATATTCTGATATTCCCATCACTTGTAACTGACATTTCCCAAAACTAAAAGTGAAATTTCCCAGGAGGGTCTCCAGTCTAAATAAGATTTATTAGAAAATAGGTATGAAGAGATTGGAGAGGGAGGGAGGGAGAGAGAAAGACTAAAAATTTTTCAAGGGATTTCAGTTTTTATTTCAGCAAAAGTTCCTTTTAATTGAATTCATAAGCAGCATTTTGCAGCAATATTATTGTATGATTTTTTTTCTTTTTATATCCATAGACTGATTTTTAGATCTGAAATTTGAAGGAATACAACTGAATGATTTTTTTCCCCCTCACTGAGGAGGTCAAACAAAAAGAAGACAATTTAATCAATATAGAGTTTAAATCAATCAACTCAAAGTGACTAGATGAAAGCTTAGAATTAAAACATTAAACATCTACTGAACAGAATACCTAATTAGTATTGATCACCGAATAATTCTAAGCACATGTGCTGTTTACACGGAAATGAGGCAATATATTTCCTTAGAAAAAGAAAAAGCAACAATATTGTATCTGGACCTGATTAGCATGAAGTAAAGAAAAAAGGGCCTTATAAAAAGAGACTTGTGACACCACCACATGAGAAAATAGCTTCATTGGGCAGGACACATTATTTATCAGAAACGGTGATAGTGTTGAGGGATGGAAGACAGGACTTAGGGGTGAGAGCTATCCCAGGAGAGAAGTCTGAACAGACACAGGAGTGACAGGCTGAAACACCCAACTGGATTTTTCTGACCTGATAGAACAACTGGCATTTTTTTGAGCAAGATGCAGGGCATGGTTCCTTTGTGTGAAATGTGGGTGGTGAAGTTACACATACGACCTGCAGTCCTCACATTGAGCCTCCGAAACCCATCTGTACACTGTATTTTAACCCTTTTACAGGGAGGAGATTGAGGATTAGGGAGGCCTGGGAACTAACCTAAGGACACCCAGATTGTCAGTGGCAAAGGTGGAATTCCATCTGGGTTCTCCCTGTTCACCTTCCCATGGTAATGATTAGTTAGTCAGGCGTAGAGGGGAACCTTCCCAAACACCCAAGGAAAAGTACAGTTGGACAAGCACATTTCAGCCATTCAGCTAGAGCTGTCTTCACCTACTTTGTGTTACTGGTGTCATTGGAAGAAGGCTCACAGCTGGGGGCTCTGAGCTCAAAGAAAGCTGCTGACTTTCTTTGTAGACTGAAGTTTTAGATAATACCATCTCCTTTTCCCTTAGTTTGGTGGAAAGCAGAGGCTATCTCTCAGGCATCCAGACATGTTTAGACATATCCAGAGGCTGACCGCATCTCTTGGTTTTGAACCAGAAATTTTGGCTAATTCATCTTGAGAGAGTGACCATTGGTAAGGAGGTGAGTAGAAGGAGAATGGGAGACAAAAATCCTTAGCCAATTGATTAGTTGAAACTTGAAAAGATGGAGGACAATGTCAATAATATATATTTTTCTTTGAGATGGAGTTTCCCTCCTGTTGCCCAGGCTGGAGTGCAGTGGCGTGATCTTGGCTCACTGCAACCTCCACCTCCCAGTTCAAGCACTTCTCCTGCCTCAGCCTCCCAAGTAGCTGGGATTACAAGCATGTGCCACCACACCTGACTAATTTTGTATTTTTAGTAGAGATGGGGTTTCTCCATGTTGGTCAGGCTGGTCTCGAACTCCAGACCTCAGGTGATCCCTCCCAAAGTGCTAGGATTACAGGTGAGAGCCACCGCGCCTGGCCAACACTGTTATTATTATGTAGTTGAAGAACTGTCTTTTTGTAGAATTTACTAATTTGGAAATCACTGGCCTCTTTGTTTATGGCCTGAGGGAAAGTTGGGGTTAGAGAGACAGTAACTGGGTAGGGAAGGCTTCCCTGAGGAAGTGACTTTTCAACTACTTGTTCTTTTGTTAGGGGCCAATCTTGAGAAGCACTGCGGAGAAAGAGGTTTCTCGGAGGGGCAGAGCAGCTTGGCTGGTGCAAGGACCTGTGAGGCCCACACATCCAACTTCGCTGGAATTTGCCCATTTTTCTCTTTTCTAAGAACCATACTTCTTAGCAAACTCATCTCGCCCATTAGCCTACACTAGACAAGCATATTCCTGCCCCTTTTTATTTGATGCCTTTACCGGGGGAGTTTATTGTTGGGATTCGGGGACATAGACATACTTCATCATGCCCAAGGGCAAGTGCATCCTGTTCTCAGAAGAAACTGGGTGAAATCCCCAAAGCTAGCAGGAAAGAGGCAGAACACCTTCCCCACTTCTGCTTTTTGTCTGTTTTTTTCTCTTCATGAAGCTTCTTAACTTTCCACCTCTGCAGACCAACTTTGCGTTCCTCTGAACACGTGATCAATTGTGATCACAGAAAAGAATAGTTTCTATCACCTCAGTTCTGGGTATGCCACTAACTCACCATCCTGACTCTCATTTCCAAATATGGGGGCAAAAAAGTTTGACTGATTCCACCTCAGTCAAGTGTACACCTCGGAGCCAATCATCTGTAGTCAAGAATGTTGATTTTTAGATAGCTGATTTTGAATAGGGAAAAGGGGTTTCTCCTTACACTAGGTAAGCAGGCAGTCTCCAAAGACTCCCCGTGACTTTCCACATCATGTTTTGGTTCTTCATACCTTGACTCCCAATTCTCTCTCTTTTTTTTTTAAAAGACAGGGTTTCACCATGTTGGCCAGGCTGGTCTTGAACTCCTAACCTCAGGTGATTCACCTGCCTCGGCCTCCCAAAGTGCTGAGATTACAGGTGTGAGCCACCATGCCCGGCCCAACTTCCAGATTCTCTAAAATATACTTATATCCTCGTTCCATGTTAACTGCTACTCACTACCATGACTTTAAAAATAATAGTCCAGACACGGTGGCCCATGCACTTTGGTAGACCAAGACGGGTGGATTTCCTGAGGTCAGGAGTTCTAGACCAGCCTGGCCAGCATGGTGAAATCCTGCCTCTACTGAAAATACAAAAATTAGCCAGGGGTGGTGGCTTGTGCCTGTAATCCCAGCTGCTCGGGAGACTGAGGCAGGAGAACCTCTTGAACCTGGGAACCAGAGGTTTCAGGGAGCCAAGATTGTGCCACTGCACTCCAGACCAGGCAACAAAGTGAGAGACTGTCTCAAAATAATAATAATACAAAATGTGTTCTCTGCTTTCCCAGCCCCAATTCTACAACTCTTTTGTTCTGCTGTGGAATGTAACATTGTTCTTCCATCATCCCCTGCTCTAGTCATCTTGCTTCTAGATTAAGAAACAGAAAGAAAGGATGAATTATTCCAATGCAATCAAGCACAGCATATTATTTTTAAAATAAAAGCAAAGGCTGGGCATGGTGCCTTATGCCTGTAATCCAGGCACTTAGGGAGGCTGAGGTGGGAGGATGGCTGGAGGCCACGAGTTCAAGACCAGCCTGTACAAAATTGCAAGACCCCATGTCTACAAAAAAACTTTATCAAAAAAATTAGCTAGGTGTGGTGGCATACACCCATAGTCCCAGCTTCTTAGGAGGCTGAGGCTAAAGGATCACTTGAGTCCAGAGTTTGAGGCTGCAGTGAACTATGATTGTGTCACTGCACTCCAGCCTGGGCAACAGACTCAGTCTCAAATAAATAAATAAATAGGCCAGGTGCAATGGCTCACACCTGTAATCCTAGCACTTTGGGAGGCCAAGGCAGGCAGATCACCTGACATCAGGAGTTCAAGACCAGCCTGGCCAACATGGTGAAACCCCATCTCTACTAAAAATATAAAAATTTCCTGGGCATGGTGGCAGGTATCTGTGGTCCCAGCTACTCGGGAGGCTGAGGCAGGAGAATCACTTGAACCTAGGAGGCAGAGGTTGCAGTGAGCCAAGATTGCACCACTGCACTCCAGCCTGGGCAACAGAGCAAGACTCCGTCTCAAAAATAAATAAATAAAATAATAAAAACAAAAATAAATACAAATAGAAGGGAAAAATTAGTCTCCTTTTAGGATTCAATGAAACATCTGTTTTTCCCCCTTAATTTATCTTAGAGATCATCTAATTCACTCTATTACAAACCAGAGATGTTAAGTGACTTATCTGGTGTCATACATTTGTGGCAGAACCCTCTGTACAGGGTTTTTTGGGGGGTTGTAAAATGCTGCCTCCTACCAAGGTGTGTGTCTGGGACCCCAGGACAATATAAGGAAAGACATAGCAGGAATCTCACCTAACCTATGTCTCAGTTCAGAGGGAAGGAGCTTCACAGATGAGATCAGTCTGGCATGAGCACACCACTGAACAGATGTTTCCAGGGGACAGGGCTTTGGATGACCAGGTCTTAGAAGAAAGACTTAGCTAAGCCTGTGCATTCTGGCAAGGCCTTGCTCACCAGAAAGCCCAGTGCTGGTGTTCAGCTGCTGCCCACCTTGAGGGCACAATGAACCCTATTCTGCTGGAAGAGCTGTTCTGTCAGGGAAATGGGATCTTTCTCAGAAGTCTCAGGCAAATATTAATTCATTCAGACAAAAGCAAATGAGCAGACACTGGGTGACTTTGAACCACTATTCAACTGACTCTGAACCGCCATTATCAAATAAAATGGTTGGGCAAGAACTAAGCCACTTCCATGATGGCTCATAGTTTTGAAATCTCATGATTCCATAATAAGTAAATAGAAATAACAGAAGAAATTCATCAGACAATAAACTCAAAACAGTTAGACAGTAAGTCCTCAGGCTAAATGCAATTTTTAAAATTCAGGCATTTTTTTTAAAAACCCAAATAATTAAAGGCTTAAAAATTTTAAGAAAATGATCTTACAACCACTGCATGAAACACTACCAACAATAAATTGTTTTTTAAATTATGAAAATAAAACTCTACATATTAAATTTTTAGGACATAGCCAAGTGATTCCCTTCTGCCTCCTATGACACTCTTTATTTTTATTATTATTATTTTTTTGAGACAGAGTCTCACTCTGTCACTCAGGCTGGAGTGCAGTGGCGTGATCTCGGCTCACTCCAACCTCCGCCTCCCAGGTTCAAGCAATTCTCTGCCTCAGCCTCCCGAATAGCTGGGATTACAGGCATGTGCCACCATGCCTGGCTAATTTTTAAATATTTTTAGCAGAGACAGGGTTTCATCATATTGGCCAGGCTGGTCTTGAACTCCTGACCTCGTGATCCACCGGCCTTGGCCTCCCAAAGTGCTGGGATTACAGTCATGAGCCACCATGCCCAGCCTCCTATGACACCCTTAAACATGGATTACCTCATGATAACAATACTGTGCTGGGGCAGAAAAATACCCATCTTACATATGAAGACATTGAAATCCAAAGAAATGGATCTCAGGTGAAATACCATGCTCATGAGACCGTAACCTAAGGTTTCAAGCAGTAGACAAAATTGGAATATTTTGAAATCAAGGGAAGCTTTCTGTATCCAATAATACTTTCATTTTGATTTTTTAAAAGCTAATGATAAAAAATTAAAAATAAAAACACAAAAATGCAAAAAAAAAGCTAATGATGAAACTACAAATTTAATGTAGTTAAATATTAAGACAATAAAATAGTGCTGGGTGCAGTAGCTCACATCTGTAATCCCAGCACTTTGGAAGGCTGAGGCAGGCAGACCATTTGAGGTCAGAATTTCGAGACCAGCCTGGCCAACCATGATGAAACCTGTCTCTATTAAAAATACAAAAAGTAGGGCATGGTGGCAAGTACCTGTAGTCCTAGCTACTTGGGAGGCTGAGGCAGGAGAATCGCTTGAATCCGGGAGGTGAAGGTTGCAATGAGCTGAGATGGTGCCACTGTACTCCGTCCAGCCTGGGTCTGGGTGACAAGAGTGAAATTCCATCTCAAAAAATTAATTAATTAATTAATTAATTAAAGATGATATCAAATTACTTAATTATGCAGTTTAAGCTTACATCTTTGAAAATATGAGTAAACTTATTTCCCTCAAAAACACCAAAATTGTTATCAAATAGACTCATCTATTTTTAGGAAGTTTGGAAGTATTAAAGTTGAAAATTTTTCTTTGTGTTTGCCAATTTGAAAAACATCCTGTTTAAGAACTGTGTCCCTGTGTGGTGTGTGTGTGTGTGTGTGTGTGTGTGTGTAACTGTTCCGTGTGTGAATGTGTCTGTATAACTGTGCTGATGGGGCTAAGTGTGATCACCGCATGGAGTAATGAAGAAAGATCTGTGTTTCACTATGTAAGAAAAAATATCTCACTTTTTCAAAAAAGAGAAAATCCCTATTTACTTACTTCCTCATGAAGGACTCCTTCAGAAGGAGCCATGAGGTATGAAAAGGGTGTTATTTCTAGGCAGTGTTTCCAAAAGTGTAGTAGGGTAGATAATTTTATGTGGCATATGAATAAACATTTTTATTTGAATAATTATGCTTTTATTTTTATCATTCGTCCCCACTCTCTCCTTCAACACTGACAGCCTTGGTACCACCGCCTGCCTGGGATCACTGGTTCTATTCACAGCCTCTATTTGGGTCCTCATGTCTGCCACCACCCGCCAGGCCCTGAAGGTCACACCGCACCGCCTACTCACCACACAACTCTGCATCGTGTCTTCTGACGCTATATCCCCATATTCTCTAACTAGAGGAAGCTTACCTGTGCCCTCTGCAACTCAATAAATCGTCAGCCAAAACTCAATCTAGACAACCAAGTCTAACTGTCTTTCCAGTACAGCAAAGCCATTCCCTGTTAACCAAGAGTTCTAGGTGACAGTGAATGGCTTGCTCTCTATTTCAATTATTTATTGCTGTGTAACAAATTGCCCCAAACTTAGTGGCTTAAAACAACAACCACTTTGTTTGCTTTCTAGCTTCTGTGGATTGATAGCTCAGCTGGCAGTTCTCAGTGTCTTCCAAAAGAGGGTTGGAACTAGAGGCAGTAGGAAGCCCCACCAGGAGGCTGGCCTCCTCCCTCTCCAATGCAGGGCATGTGGTCTCACGTGTGGTAGTTTGGGGGTCCCAGAAGAGATGGAAAATGGAAACTTCCAGACCTTCTCAGGGCATAAGGCAAGAGCTGCCGAAGTGTCACGTCTCCCATCTTCTATTCATTAAGCAGTCTCAAAGCCAGACCATATTCAAAGAGAGAAGAAATAAATTCCACCTCTGAGGGGTTGGGGGTGGTGATGAGGTATTTGCAGGGTGGGCACGGTGGCTCACGCCTGTAATCCCAGCACTTTGGGAGGCTGAGGCGGGCAGATCACCTGAGGTCAGGAGTTTGAGACCAACCTGACCGACATGGAGAAACCCAGTCTCTACTAAAAATATAAAAAAATTAGCCGAGCATGGTGGCACATGCCTGTAGTCCCAGCTACTCGAGGGGCTGAGGCAGGAGAATTGCTTGAACGTGGGAGGCAGAGGTTGCAGTGAGCCGAGATTGCGCCACTACACTACAGCCTGAGCAACAAGAGCAAAACTTTGCCTCAAAAAAAAAAAAAATTGTAGTCTTTTTTAATCATTCCCAGTTTCTCAAACAGAAGAGTTCCTTTTAGTTTTCTATGCAGAACAAACACTTTGAGAGTTTCAAAATCTATTTACTATTCTTTGGGATAAACTTCAGTTCCTTGGGTAGAAAAAGTGTGATGTTTCCCCAGAGCAGTACAACATTGAGGTCAGGAGCCGGTTCAGACACACTGTAAGTGATTATAAAATTATGTACACATGAGTACATATAAATACTACTTGCCTTTCAAACAACACTCTGAAATCCAAGTTTCACAACCATGAACCTCACTTTGAAGGCGCTCTCACATTCTCTACTTTCTTAGAAATTAAAATTTTTCAGTCCAAGCTGTGGCAGTCACCGAGGAAGGAGCTCAGCTTGGCAGTGCCAGGAACACGGCCTTGGAGGACACCCCCCACAGACTGTGAGATCCTTTAGCAGTGATTTTGTCTTATTCTTCTTCACGTCTATGCATGCCCTTGCCTGGCACTTAACAGACACTCAGCACTGGGTCAAGGAGTAGGCCGAGCATATTCAACTGGAAGAAAAACAAACACAGGTCAGGCGCGTTGGTTCACACCTGTAATCCCAGCACTTTGGGAGGTCGAGGAGGGCAGATCACAAGGTTAGGAGTTCGAGACCAGCCTGGCCATACAAAATTTTAGTGTTTTGTACTAAAAATACAAAAATTAGCCAGGCATGGTGGCAGGTGCCTGTAATCCCAGCTACTCGGGAGACTAAGGCAGGAGAATCGCTCGAATCAGGAGGCAGAGGTTGCAGGGACCCGAGACCATGCCATTTCACTCCAGCCTGGACGACAGAGCAAGACTCCATCTCAAAAAAAAAAAAAAAAGAAGAAAAGAAAGCAAACACGAAGTCATCATGGCCTCAATGTCTATTCATGGAAACCAAGACAAGGTCCCATTTACCACCACCAAGCAAGCAGAGCCTGTTGTTTTATCCAAAATCAAAACTGCACAGAGGAGAGATTTTAAACATTATAAGAGGGTGTCAAGAAGAAAGTTACTGCAAGAGTGCACTGCCTTTTCTCCTGTAAGCGTGCTCGTCACCCAGAGACTAGTCTGCCAAGGTTATTTAGCAGCTAATCCAAGATTTGGATCATTGCCTAAAGTTACACTTGTTAGTATCTTGGGATTTGGCCTTGGAAAGGTATCATACATAAGGTATGCCAGAGTAAATTCCATTTCTTTGAAGATCAGCTCCTTGGGGCTGGTTTTGGTCCACAGCAGAACAGGCATTGATTGCTTACCTGTGAAGAATGCAAAATAAAGCATGGATTTGGTGAGAAGGGACGTTCACGGCCTTTGGCTTCCTAAACCCTGCGTCTATGATTTTTGAAGATTTTTTATCCTCTGGATTGTACATGTTTGAAATTTCAAGTGTAGTTTTGAATATTTTATTTTAAATATTTATTTTTAAGTATTTTGTTTTAAATATTTATTTTAAATATTTTGTTCCACTAGGTGTATTTTACTTCTAGTATTTATTTACCAGAAATATTGTTCCATTTCCAGTGGAATAAAAAATTATTTTCTAATCTGTAGAAGCATTTCTGTCCACATTTTTAAAAGTTAAAATTATCAATTATCAATTGATCCACCCCAAATAAATGTAAGCAAATAAAAGACATCGCGTAAACTAACCTAGCATGGGAACTCTTCCTGCTTTCATTTAATCTCCCCTCCCTCTGTAAAATTTACCAGAGTATTACACTTTCAGGATCTGTGACTCAATTTCATTTCATTTCACCATCTACTCCTTCTCCTTTTTATTTAAACTTACAAACTTATTTCAGGTAATTAAAGTCAATCTATAGGAGGGAAGGCGTGGTGTGGACAATTCAAAAATCACTCGTTCGATGTGGTAAATATATTGGCACTTACATTTGAGTGGCTGCATGATGTTTTTCAAATCAAATCTTTTTGCTCTGTGGGGAAAATTACCAGTTTTGCTCAGTTGTTCCTGAGCAGTCACTCCCTGCAATTCCACCTCTACTTGAAGTAGATGCTAAAAGATCTGCCTTCCCTCTGGCAAATTCTGTGGCTTGTTGGGGACTGGGGTCGACAAATGTTTGGGTTCAAAGGGCTTTTCTCTTTGCAAAATAAACAGAAGGAACTGAGATGTGAAGAGTGCAAGTAATTGAGTAGGAATATATTGTCAGTTACCTGGAAGGTACTTTGCAGATTACCAAGTAAATGATGATACCTCCATCATCATTCATTGGTGATATTTGTTAATGCATGTGCAATGTGTAGCATTGAGGTAAACAAACTAAAAAACAGCTTAATGGTTACTTAGGTGATGTGAGAGTTCCATCAGCCCAGACACTCATCTACAAAAAAACAGCAGTGCTTTAAATCAGAGCTTTATAAAGAGAACATAAGGAGTAACCGATGTGATAATGATTGACCTTACAGTGCAGAATAAGGACTCCCAGCATTTTACAACGCCAGATTTACATACGACTCCAAATACATTAATTTCCAGTCCCTCTTTACTCTCCTAAGAATCTTAGCTGAGTGTGTAATCTCCAATTCCCATGCTTGATTGCAGTCTCCTTCCCAGATTATCCAAGTTCTCCTGGCCCTTACAGGGGAACCTGCTCCCGCGGAGCCCCTGGGAGGCAGTTTTTTTAGTTGAGTTTGGAGCAGATGACTTTGGGGAGGAGACTCTCCCAGACTTTGATACTCCTGGGAGAGACATGCAAATTCCTGCCCCTCATTTCTTGTTCCAGGGGAATTACTTCCCGTCTGCACCAGGCTCTGCATGATCAGCGTTGTACCGCGACCAGTTCTCAAGCTGCCCAGCTGCGTCAAATTCCCCAGCTGAGGGGAATTTTGTTTTCTCCTTAAGCAGAACTGGGGGCCCCGCTGACATGAGAGTTCCCCAGGGTAGAAACATGGGTGCCCTGGTATTTGTGTGGCGTCCCGGGCCCCGTCACACAGCCAGGCCTGGAAGTGGAAATGGAACCGGTGCCCCGAGCCTGCCCCCGCGCGCCTGGGGGCTGGGAGGGCAGAGGCTGTCACTGTTTAACGTGGAGCCACCCTCGCATAGCACCTCTCCGTCGACGCCAGCCTCTGCAGGTAACCGTAACATACGATAGGAGGAAAGATGAGAACACCCACGCAGGCCACGGTAAACTAAAGGCCTCTAAAAACAAAATCTGTAAACTGCCCCCTAAGGAAATAGCCTGGAAGCTTCCAAGTAGCCTGGGGGGTGGCAGCGGGGGAGATCTTCAAATGCTGAGCAAATACCAAGCAAGATTTCAGGTGACAAAGGAAAGAAAAACTACCAGACAACTTTCCCAAATTAGCTAATTAGTAAAATCTATTTGCGAAAAGATATTTAAACTAAAATGAACATTTACGTTACCTAAAAAGTATAGTGAAAAGCCGGCGCGGTGGCTCATGCCTGTAATCCCAGCAATTTGGGAGGCCTAGACTGGAGGATCACCGGATCACCTTTGGTCAGGAGTTCGAGACCAGCTAGGTCAACGTGGCGAAACTCTCGTCTCTACTAAAAAAAAAAAAAAAAAAAAAAAATGCAAAAAAATTAGCAGATCGTGGTGGCGAATGCCTGTAATCCCAGCTACTGGGAGGCTGAGGCAAGAGAATCGCTTGAACCTGGGAGTCGGAGGTTGTAGTGAGCCGAGATCGCACCGTTACACCTCCAGCCTGGGCGACAGAGCGGGACCCCAAATCAAAAAAAAAAAAAAAAAAACGTATAGTGAGAATGGAAATGGACTAGAACTATTAAGCCTCAAAACTAGACGGAATGCTCTGACAAAGAGTGATGGGAGGGCCTTATCCGTTTAAAACTGTCCTAGGTATGGCTAAAGTTTTGCAAGAAAACATACTGTCTACTATAAATCGTATTTGGCATAATAGAATGCCCCAAATAAAGAACAGTATTATTACCTATTAGGAAGCTTCTGTCTGGCATAATCTCAGCCCAGCACTTTGGGAGGCTGAGGTGGGAGGATAGTTTGAGCCCAGGAGTTCCATGCCAGCCTAGGCAACATAGGGAGACCTATCTCTATTTAAAAAAAAAAAAAAAAAAAGGAAACTTCTGTACGTAATCATTTCTTACATGTAAGGTGAGATAATGCCGTCTGAAAATTTTTTTAAAACCAATATTATGCTTTTAAAAATAACACTAAATCACTAGCAGGTAGAGGCATGGTTAGAAAATCAGCATGTTGGTCAGGGTAACTGAATGCACTTTAGAGGACCTCCGTAGAACACCTCTTTGCTTGTCTTCCACTGTCATTTTCTGTGGGGTTCTAGAAGCTTAGCGGTTCACTGGGGTGGGCCGCTTGCGTTGGCCATTGTAGAAGACTGATGGAGGTTGCAGTCTCCCTCTCTAGATTTATGATGCTGCAATCTCCCCATCAAAGTAGTTGTACATTTTTTTTCTTGTTGTTGGCTTTTGTCTGTTTGTTTTTGTTGTTGTTCTGCAGATAAATGCAAACTAATAAAGAGATACTAATTCTACTTTTTCACTTTTTTGTATGTGAGATAGAGTCTCGCTCTGTTGCCCAGGCTGGAGTGCAGTGGTATATCTCAGCTCACTGCAACCTCTACCTCCCAGGTTCAAGTGATTCTCCTGCCTCAGCCTCCCAAGTAGGTGAGACTACAGGCACATGCCACCATGCCCAGCTAATTTTCATATTTTTAGTAGAGACAGGGTTTCACTGTGTTGGCCAGGCTGGTCTCGAACTCCTGACCTCAGATGATTGGCCCGCCTCAGCCTCCCAAAGTGCAAGAATTACAGGCGTGAGCTACCGTTTTTCATTTTTAATTTTTGTACTAAGTTCTTCTGTTTGTTGTAGAAATATAATGCAAAAGTGATAGTATTGTCATTTTGACAAAGTCAAATTTAAGTGATTAATCCAACATTTTGCATTATATTTGGTTAAATAAAAACATGATTGACTTTAAAATTCAGAAACTAAAAAAACATTGAAACAAGACCAACTTGTTTTAAATTGGAAAAGGAAAAACTATATCTTCAGTATGTGTGTATATTTAAAAGGAAAAAACTGTATCTCCAATATGTGTGTGTATATGTATGTAATTGTGTGTGTGTATACAGTGTGTGTGAAAAAGCGTATGCAAACAGGTCTTATTCAACTGTAACACTGATATTAACTCCAGTCATATATCATGATCAAGCAAGGTGCATTGCCCTAAAAATGTAAAAGACACAATTGCAAAATTGTTCATACTTCCAAATTTGTGTCCATAAACTTTCCAAAATTGCATACATTTTTGCATAGTGAGATGTCTTTGCAATAAGCAGACTAAATGAAATTGCCTTTGGTTTTGCAGTTCAAATACAACAGTTAGCCTCCTAGAGTCTAAACAAAGTTGCAGTGAAAGTTTGAGCACTGAGGGCCAGGCACGGTGGCTCATGCCTGTAATCCCAGCACTTTGGGAGGCCAAGGCAGGCGGATCACGAGGTCAGCCATTCGATACCATCCTGGCCAATATGGTGAAACCCTGACTCTACTAAAAATACAAAAATTAGCTGGGCGTGGTGGCGCTCACCTATAATCCCAGCTACTCAGGAGGCTGAGGCAGGAGAATCGCTTGAACCTGGGAGTTGAAGGTCGTAGTGAGCCGAGATCATGCCACTGCCTGGGTGACAGAGCGAGACTCCATCTCAAAAAAAAAAAAAAAAGTTAGAGCCCTGAATAATTTAGAGAAGCATGAGAACAATTTAGCTTCCCTAATCCTTGTTCTGTGAACCTCAATAAGTGAAAGTCTTTTTTTTTTTTTTAAGAATGGGGGAGGGAGTAGGATTCCTTGTTAAAAACATTTTGGGAAACATTTTATATCCTCCCTGTTGGAGATTCACAACATACATTAGCATATTAAAGACTTTTAAATTTATGCTTAATTGATTTTCAACAAAGGTGCCATGATAATTCAATAGGGAAAGGGTAGTCTTTTCAACAAATGGTGCTAGGACAATTCAATAGCCACATGCAAAAAGATATATTTAAACCTTTGCCTCCCACATCATACTCAAAATTTAACTCCAAATGAATCATAGATCTAAATGTAAGAGCTAAAGCTGTAAAACTCTTAAAAGAAAACATAGGCATAAATCTTTGTGACCTTTGTAGATACAACAAAAAAGCACAAGCACTAAAAAAAAAAATTGATAAATTGGACTTAGTCAAAACTAAAAACTTCTGTGCTTCAGAAGACACCATTAAGAAAGTGAAGAGAAAAACCACAGACCGAGAAAATACGTGCAAATCATATCTGATTAAGGCCTTGTATCTAGAATATAGAAGGAACTCTTGCAACTTAATAATAAGAAAATTATCCAATTTGAAAATGGGCAAAAATTTTAATAACCCTTTAGGCAAAGAAGCTATATGAATGGTCAATAAACACACTAAAAGATGCTTACTGTTGGTCATCAAGGAATGCAAATAGAAACCACAATGAGATACCACTACAAACCCACTAGGATGGTTAGAATCAAAAGACAATGACAAATGGTGGTAAGGACGGGGAGAAGTTGGGACTCTCATACACTGTTAGTAGAAATGCAAATGGTGCAACCACTTTGGAAAACAGTGTGGAAGTTTCTTTAAAAGTTTAACATAAGTTAGCCGGGACCTGTAATCCCAGTACTTTGGGAGGCCAAGGAAGGCGGATCACGAGGTCAGGAGTTCAAGACCAGCCTGACCAACATGAAACCCCGTCTCTACTAAAAAGACAAAAATTAGCTGGGAGTGGTGGTGAATGCCTGTAATCCCAGCTACTTGGGAGGCTGAGACAGGAGAATGTCTAGAACCAGGAGGCGGAGGTTGCAGTGAGCAGTGATCGTGCCACTGCACTCCAGCCTGGGCGACAGACAGTGCTAGACTCCTTCTCAAAAAAAAAAAAAAAAAGACAAAAGTTTAACATAAGTTTACCATATGATTTACAATTCCATTCCAAAGTATATACCTAAGAGAAATATAAAAATGCATGTCCACACTAAGACTTGTTCTAAAATATTACTCACAGTACCACAAAGTGAAAACCATCCAAATGTCCATAAACTGATGAATGGATAAGCTAAATGTAGTATACTTATATGGAATACTGTTTGGCAATAAAAAGCAATTAAGTATTGATACATGCTAGAAAATGGATGACCCTCAAAAACACTATGCTAAGTGTTGGGGCAGAGTGGCTCACGCCTGTAATCCCAGCACCTTGGGAGGCCAAGACGGGAGGATTGATTGAGCCCAGAAGTTCCAACTTGAAGCGGGCTGTGATTGCACCACTGTACTCCAGCCTGGGTGACAGAGCAAGACCTATTGTATGAGTTCATTTACATAAAATTTCTAGAAAAGAGAAGTCTATAAAGACAGAAAGTAGATTAGTGGTTTCCTGGGGCTGAAGTGGGGAATAGCGAGTGATGGCAAATAGAAACAAATTTTTTTTGAGGTGGTGAAAATGTTTTAAACTTGGGTTTTGGTGCTCATTGCATAAGTGTAAATACACTAAAAATCATTTAATTGTACCTTTAAGACAAGTGAATTTCACAGCACATAAATTATACCTCAATAAAGTTGCTATTTGTTTAAAAAGAAAGGGTGTTCTCTTTTCAAAAGAGTTTAGGAAACATTTTATATCCCATTTCTTGGAAAGTCATAACATATATTAACATATTAAAGGCCAGACTTGGTGGCTTATGCCTGTAATCCCAGCGGTTTGGGAGGCCAAGGTGGGCAGATCACGAGGTCAGGAGTTCAAGACCAGCCTGGCCAACATAGTGAAACCCCATCTCTACTAAAAATACAAAAAATTAGCCAGGCGTGGTGGCAAGTGCCTATAGTCCCAGCTACTCCTGAGGTTGAGGCAGGAGAATCACTTGAACACGGGAGGCAGAGGTTGCAGTGAGCCGAGATCATGCCATTGCACTCCAGCCTGGGTGACAGAGTGAGACTTCATCTCAACAAAACAAAACAAAAACAAAGAACAAGCAACTCTATAATAAAGAAACCTATTTAATTTTAAATCCAGCATAAACCAAATTTATGTGACCACAATAATTTTTTTTAATTAAGCCAATTATACCCCTTGAGAATGAGTATTAAGGGAAAAATAATCAGGAGCTGCTGAAGGTAGTTTCTTTCACTCTGTCCCTTAACTTTTCTAAGCCCTTAGGTCCAAGAAAATGACGTACACTTTACTAATCCCTGAGATTTTTTTTTTTTGCAAAAATAGATGCAATTTATATAATTAGTGAGTCCATACACATCAGCAAACTGGAGAGCTCTTCCTACCCACCTGTCACTGCCATTGTATGTACAGGATTTCTGCTGGGGTGTCAGGCTGGGAGGCTGAGATTAAAAAGTCATTGTCATTGAAGCTGAATCTAATTAATTACATAATTTGGAGCTGTTCAAGATTAATTTCACTAAAAATTACATCATAAAATTAGGGCATTAACAAGGATTACTGTTGAAAGAAAAGTAGGTGTGAATCAAGCACCTGACTCATATATAACTCATACCCAAACCACCCTGGGTTCATATTTGGATCATATATAACAGTTGAATGACAAACATGTACTCACTAGATGTTATTAGGGAAATAATTGATGCAAACCCTACACTAAAGAATTATCATCATGGGAACCACTGTTGGAAAAATCTAGAAGCCTCCTGGGTTCCAGCTATTCTGCTGCCTCAGCCTTCCGATTAACTGGGATTACAGGTACCCGCCACCATGCCTGGCTAATTTTTGTATTTTCAGCAGAGACGGGTTTTCACCATGTTGGCCAAGCTGGTCTGGAACTCCTGACCCCAGGTGATCCACCCACCTCGGCCTCCCAAAGTGTTGGGATTATGGGCGTGAGCCATGGCGCCCTGAGAGAAGCAGAATTTTTAAAGATGCATTAACAAGTAAGATATGTTCTGCAAACAACTCTCCTATACTTTTTGGTCAGAGAAGAATGATTTGGGGATGAGAAATGGATAACTGATTTATTATATCCAACTGATTATTTTTTTTTAAGCAGAGGATTTTCTGGTCACTGGGAAACCTGCTAGATGAATTCTAAAGGAACAATAACACTTCTGATTGTTTTAATGTGAATAATTTCTTTTAACTATATTAACAAAGAACTATTACAGTCACATATAAGGACTATAAGATGGATTTGTTAATAAAATGATACTTCTAATGATACTTTTGGGGAAAAAAAATGGCTTCATTGAAGGCACAGATGATGTTATTTGCCCCCTGTTTTTATTCCAAATATATGCAAATAATCATACTGATAAGCCCGAAAGATGCCGGCCAGAATTTCAAGATATTGGTTTTCATATTTGGGAAAGAAATATAAACTTTTGATGGAATTATTTGGATGCATGCTGGGTAGAAGGCAAAAAGAACATTGTAAGACACCATTTCAGGCTGGGCACAATGGCGCACGCCTGTAATGCCAGCACTTTGGGAGGCCGAGGCAGGCAGATCACAAGGTCAAGAGATCGAGACCATTCCAGTAAACATGGTGAAACCCCGTTTCTACTAAAAATACAAAAACTAGCTGGGTGTGGTGGCACGCGCCTGTAGTCCCTCCCAGGCGGCTGAGGCAGGAGAATCTCTTGAACCCAGGAGGTGGAGGTTGTAGTGAGCTGAGATCACGCGACTGCACTCCAGCCTGGCAACAGAGTGAGACTCAGTCTCAAAAAAAAAAAAAAAGACACCATTTTAAGTAAATTTGGCATCAACCTATTAGTAGTTACTTGTAACTAGAATAATCTTTTAAATGAAAGTGTGTATAGAAGAAAGCCAGTATCATCCAGGGTTATACTTGTCAAAGCAAAGTGAGAAAAACAAGAACTTTTGGATACACTCTAAAATCTGAATTCGTGTTTCAAGTACAGATGTAAATTACAGCTTAATAATGGCTGGCTCGGTAGCTCATGCCTGTAATCCCAGCACTTTGGGTGGCTGAGGCCAGGAGTTCGAGACCTGCCTGGCCCAACATGGTGAAACCTGGTCTCTACTAAAAATACAAAAAAATTAGCCAGGCGTGGTGGCACATGCCTGTAATCCCAGCTACTTGGAAGACTGAGGAAGGAGAATTGCTTGAACCTGAGAGTTGGAGGTTGCAGTAAGCCGAGATTGTGCCACCTGCACTCCAGCCTGAGCAACAGAGCAAGACTCTGTCTCAGAAAAAAAAAAATTACAGCCTAATAACATGCTTATGGCAGAAGAGCAAGCCAAAAGAGCTGCAGGTATGCAACTCCAGACTACTCTGAAAACCCAAAATGATTTAGAAAATCAAGATAACTTATCCAACACCTTCCTGCTAGCACCCCCATCCAGGTTAATCCATTTTTTATTCACAATCTAACTTTTGTTCTATACCACACTTTTCTGTAAAGTTTGTGCTCAATTACTTCTATTTTGCAAATTCTATTTCCCCTTCTTACTGGCTTTCCTTCGCTAGTCTTAAGCTTTTCCCCGCAAAACCAGGGTTACCTTATCTCTGATGGCATCCCATCTTCATATATTCTTCACAACTCTTCATGTAAACTGGATCCTGGTTTTCTCAAAAACAGGTTTGCAATTCCTGATGTGAATTTGTTATCTTTTTTTTCTTTTCTTTTTTTTTTTTTTTTTTTGAGACGGAGTCTCGCTCTGTCTCCAGGCTAGAGTGCAGTGGTGCGATCTCGGCTTACTGCAACTTCTGCCTCCTGGGTTCAAGTGATTCTTCTGCCTCAGCCTCCCGAGTACCTGGGATTATAAGGGTGCACCACCACATCCAGCTAATTTTTGTATTTTCAGTAGAGACGGGGTTTCACGATGTTGGCCAGGATGGCCTCAATCTCTTGACCTCGTGATCTGCCCACCTCCCAAAGTGCTAGAATTACAGGTGTGAGCCACCACACCTGGCCTTGCTATCTTATAAATAAAAAAGTAAAATATTCGCTTCTACTTATACATAAATGTTTTTTATTAACTCCAGATTGGGTGGATAGTTGAGGATTTCAAGAAGTTAGATGGAGAATTCAGGCAAAGGCTCCTTTTAGGAAAAATAGGAATGGGAGTAGAGCTTGTTTGTGAGGGGGCTGTGTCCACCCAGATGCCACTTCTATCTGCATAGATATGGTGAAGGAAAGACCCCCCATCAAGACTTTCTCCATATTTACGTGTCATTTCCTTTCAGCCTATAGCTCAGAATGATCTCTGTGCTCTGTTGCTAGATTCAAGCATCAAGTACCTAGTAATTGTTTAATTACCTAGTAATTGTTTTAAATAATTTTGAATAATAATATAATCACCTGTACAGAACATAGAGAAAAATGAGAGAAGAAAATAAAATCACCCTTTATTCTGCTACCCTAAAGCAAACTTTGTTAGGGTTTTAATACATTTCATTCCTTTTTCTGTCAACTTAAAGATCTCCCCTGTTGCCAAACGTTCTTCATAATTTATAAGCTATGCATAATCCAATATTTTTGAAATATTTAATTTTTTGACATTTTAAAATCACAATACTGTAATGAATATCTTTCTGCATATACTTTATCAATATTTGGGGTTTAATAATTTTCTTTAATGAATCTTAGCCCTTCAGGACTCAAGCAATAGAACAAGGCTGGCTTTGACGTCCATTTATTCCAACTTCGTATAGGAGGTTATCCCACTGTCAGAAAGCAGGTAGAAGTGCTAGCATTTGTTCATATGGCTATCTAAAGGAATGCACTTTTGTTAGTCTAAGCCAAAGACTATTGCAAACTTGACCAATGTCATTTTTACAGAAAAAATAGGTAGTTTGGCTTAGAAGGGAATAAGGGGGAAATTCGCATCTAATAGCCTTTTGTTCTTAATAAAAAAATACTTTACATTTAATCTTCATTAAAGAACCAAGACAATGTTATTTACGGTTATATGCTGCAGTGTTTTCATAGACTGAAAGGGTTGATAGCTCAAAGTTGGTTTCTTCAATCTCATTTTTCATTGTTTCCTCCCAAATAATGTCTTTCATTGTTAATATAAAAGTGAACTGTTGTACTTGCAAAAGAACTTGGCAGTTCATAAAGAATGGGAAAAAAATATGCAAATCTTTGCCAATCTCCAAGTCCCTTAAGGTTAATTTAACTGTCACAAGTAATTTTCCAAGAAAGAAAGCAGCCTGTGTCCACGAACCAGCCAGTTAACTCATCTACACTTGCAGTGTGCATTTTGCTCCTGCATAATTTTTTCATCACAGTAAGACTTGCTGTGTCAAAAGCATTGATAAGGGTGGTAACCACATTCTGTTCACACTGATTATTTGGGCAAATCTTTAGGCAAATCTTGAAGTCATTCTGCAGCAGATAATGGGTCCTTCATTGCAAATTCACAAATCACCAGCATTAGGTAATTACACTTCCCATCCATGATTCTTTTGTTCCACGGCACATCCATGTAACCACCACACACGATTCTGAACACATTAATAAAATAGTAGGGATGCATACAGTGGCTCAGGCCTGTAATCCCAGCACTTTGAGGGCCAAGGCAGGTGGATCACTTGAGGTCAGGAGCTCGAGACCAGCCAGGCCAACATGGTGAAACCCCATCTCTACTAAAAATACAAAAATTAGCCAGGCGTGGTGGCACACACCTGTAATCCCAGCTACTCAGGAAGCTGAGGCACAAGAATCACTTGAACCCAATAGGCAGTGGTTGCAGTGAGCTGAGATCATGCCACTGCACTCTAGCCTGGGGTAACAGAGTGATAACAGTCTCTCTCTCTCTCTCTCTCTGTATATATATATGTGTGTGTGTGTGTGTGTGTGTGTGTGTGTGTGTATACGCACATATATATGAGTGTGTGTGTTAGAGGAGAAGTGTTTGCCACAATCATTCTGTAATCACTTAAAAGATTTTTTCTGCCTCCTCAAAAACAAACTGCCTCCTCAAAAAATAAACTCTGTGCATCACAAATACATTTTTAATGTTTCTGTTTTAAATTAGCAGGTTCTAATGAATTTTTCAGGGTCCATTTAGGGCCATCCTTTTTCTTCTAATCTTGCTTCCATCTGACCACATTGCTTCTCACTGCACCAGGATTAAGGAACAGGAAATAGAATGAATGACTCTGGGTCCCTAGCCCTTCCCTCCATTGCCACTGGCATGTGAACTCACAGTGACCTGTTCTGGTTATCTCTTGCTGCATAGCAAGCTACCTAAACTTGGTGGCTTAAACAACCATCATTTATTTCGCACATGCATCTGCAATTTGGGCAGGGCTCTGCAGAGACAGCCTATTTCTTTCTGTGCAGTGTCAGCTGGTGACTCAACTGCTAGGGCTGCAACCATCTGAATCCCTTACATATCTAGTAGTTGATGCTGGCGAATGGCTAGGACTTCATCTGAGGCTGTTGGCTGGAACACCTGCATGTGGCCTTTCCACATGGGAGCTTGTCTTCCCTATATAATGTTTGGATCCCAAGAATGTGTCTCAAGAGGATAAGGCAGAATCTATGGCATTTTTTGAGACAGAGTCTTGCTCTGTCACCCAGGCTGTAGTGCAGTGGCACGATCTTGGCTCACGGCATCCTCCGCTGCCTAGGTTCAAGCGATTCCCCTGCCTTGGCCTCCTGAGTAGCTGGGACTACACGTGTGCACCACGATGCCAGGCTAATGTTTTTGTATTTCAGTAGAGACAGGGTTTCATCATGTTGGCCAGGATGGTCTTGGTCTCCTGACGTCGTGCTCTGCTGGCCTCAGCCTCCCAAAGTGCTGGGATTACAGGCGTGAGCCACCGCGCCTGGCCTCTATGGCATTTTTATTACCTATCTTTGGAAGTCATATGGCATCACTTCCAACTATACGCTGTTGGTTGAGGCAGTTACAGAGACCTGCCCAGGTTTAAGCAGAGGGGATATAAGCCACACTACTTGATGGGAGGGGTGTCACCTCATTGTACAAGTAGCATGTGGAATGAAATATATTATCATGGCCATTTTTGAAAAATAAAACCTACAGTTGCTAAATAAATCAGTCAGATGGAAAATATTCATTGAAAAAGACTTGCTTTTGAAAGTATTTGTTTACCTAGATATTTAGATATTACCATTGGTATCTACATACCATTATATAAACCTTGCAGTATCTAGGGATAGTACTCGTATGTGTTGAATACTATGCTAGGCAGTAGGGTCCAAAAAGAAAAGGCATTAGCTTTGCCCTTAAGAAGTGTATAATCTTTTGGGAGAAACCCTTCAGTAAATAGTTACAATTATACATGATAGGCCGAGTGCAGTGGCTCACGCCTGTTATCCCAGTACTTTGGGAGGCCAAGGCAGGTGGATCACTTGAGGTCTAGAGTTGGAGACCAGCCTGGCCAATGTGGTAAAACCCCGTCTCTACTAAAAATATAAAAAATTAGCCAGGCATGGTGGCGCACCCTGTAATCCCAGCTACTTGGGAGCTGAGGAAGGAGAACCACTTGAATCCAGAAGGCAAAGGTTGCGGTGAGCCGAGATTGCACCACTTAACTCCAGCTTGGGAGACAGAGTGAGACTCGGTCTCAAAAAAATTTAAAAAATAAAAAAAATTACATGTGATATATGCAATAAGGTAAATAAATATTGACATATATTTGAAAAGAAAGCTGCATCTCATTCTGTGTGAGTGAAACATAGATGCCTTCATAGAGAAGGACTCCTTTATGCTGGCTCTTTCAAATTCTGGTAATAAAAAAGGGGAGAAATCATTTCTATTGTAGGAACAGGATACCTCCACAGGCATATTTCTAACACAGACACCAACTTCAAGGCAATTGGAAACAAACGACCTTCCACTTGGAATATTCTGGTTGTATCTTGAGTTCAAATTCTGATGTAGCTCAGTAAGTCATGCTTGACTCAGTGACCCTTTAATGTCTTACAAAAGAGAATCACTCATTAAAAATGATAAATTAGTATGTAACAGGAAATATTATAAACATGATAATTCTAAATACCTGACAGATTTCCATGAGAAAATTGGGTATTGGTTTCCAAACAATTATTTACCAATAAATATGTATTGAATGAATGGTTATTTGCCATTGTTCTCAAAATGCATTGGCTCTCAAATACAAAATGTTTCTTAATTACTCCTGAAACAAACTTAAGCCACGTCTATGTGAGACCAAAAGAGATGTATTTGGATAAAAAGTAAACATCCCAATCCTTTTTCATCTATGTATTTTAAACATAGATGAGATCATTTTATAAATGTTATTATGAATCTTTTTCATTTTTTTTTGTTTTGTTTTTTGTAAGGTAAACTTTGCATATCCAAGTGATTCTGAATCTTTTTTTACTTACAAATTGGTGATGGGTATCTTCCCATGTCAGTTCACATAGTTCCACTTGATCCTTTTAACGTGTCATGATGCTATGTCTGTACCATAACCCAACCATTCCCTACTTATAGATGTTAAAATGTTTCCATTTTTTCACTATTACGAATAATGCCACAAGGACCATGCATATGCATTCAATAAATCATCTAATGAATAAGAAATACAAAAAGGAAATATACAGTAATATTAACAATGATGTCACTGGGCAATGGACTGTGGGTTGTTTTGACTCTTCTGTATTTTCCAAAATTTTGTTTTGTAAGTAATATGAAAAATAGATTCTGGTTTTTTTAAAAAATATCAATGCATCAGGCTGGGTGCGGTGGCTCACACCTGTAATCCCAGCACTTTGAGAGGCCAAGGCAGGTGGATCACCTGAGGTCTGGAGCTCAAGACCAGCCTGGCCAACATGGCGAAACCCCGTCTCTACTAAAAAATGCACAAATTAGCCGAGATTGCCCCACTGCACTCCAGCTTGGGCGACAGTGAGACCCTATCTCAAAAAAATAATAAATAAAAAGATACCAATGCATCAGATACATAAGATAGCCAGAAACAGGTTGCTTATTATATAAGTTGGTTCACATTTGGTTTTAATTCTACTTCCCATTTCATTTCAAAATGTTTGTTCCAAAGGGGAGTCTTCCAGACAGAAGTCTCCTGATTGGCCTATTCTTCACTCTGCTTTTACTCCAACTGGGCAAACAATATGGGAGTGACAGAAATATTTTGAGTAAACAACTAAGAACAGGTTGAAAATGCCTTCCTTGTTTGGACAGCTTTTAAAGAAATAACTTCTTGCTTGTGGATTTATCTAGCGGAAAGCTTATTTTCTCTTTTAAAAGTATACCCTTTTTTAGAAGTCAGCACAGTGGTTACCCTTGGATGGGGAAAGGGTTCCTGGGAATGATGGGCTTCCAGGATGCTGTAATGTTCTGTTTCTGTGTGTAAATGTAGAATTTACATGCAGATGTGCTCACTTCATGAAAATTCATCAAACTGTACAAGTTTGATGCTTGCATTTTTAAATATATATACTCTTCTTCCATTACAAGTTAGAAAAAAAGGTGGGGGCCATGGAACAAAAGATGCTGTAGTTTTAGAAATAAAGGGATGAAGCAGGAGGACGTGTAATTTAGGGAGTAGTTTCAGGACAAAATGTAGGTTGCAGTGAGCCGAGATCGCGCCACTGCACTCCTACCTGGGAGACAGAGCAAAGCTCCGTTTCAAAAAAAAAAAAAAAAAAAGCACATTTGCCTCCTTTCTCACTCCACCACTGCCTCCCTTGGTGTTTAGGTCTCTTCTGATCCTAAGACAGCCCTCTGCTGTGCACCCAACAGGGGAGGAAGTTTGGTAACTTTAAAAAAGTTGGTTAGTCCTGTAAATGCTGGACAAGTAGAAACTACATTTCTCCTGCTCACCCCTGTATTCCCACTAACTGGCCAAGTGCTTGACTCATGGCAGACACTTCATAGGTATTCCTCTATTAAGCGAAATGAGGAATGAATGAATGAATGAAAAAGAAGTATAGAAAGTGAATATGAAGTAGATTAGCAAAGGTTCTTTGGCTGATGAAGAGAGGACATTTCTAGCTTTCACCTTTTGCCACACTTCAGATTAGAGCAACGTTTTTCAAACTACTCATTAAGACTGATTAGTAAGTAGAAACAATTTTGTGAGTCACAATTGAGATTGAAAAATGAAATATGGTGGCTCACACCTGTAATCCCAGCACTTTGGGAGGCCGAAGCAGGAGGATTGCTTGAGCCCAGCCTGGGCAACATATGGAGACCAGACCTCCCTCACCACCAAAAAAGAAAAAAAAAAAAAAAAGTCGGGAGTGGTAGCAAACACCTGTGGTCCCAGTGGCTTAATGAGGCAGAGGTGGGAAGATCACATGAGCCCAGGAATCTGGGTCTGCAGTGAGCCAAAATCATCCCAGCAGACTCCAGCCTGGGCAAGAGAGTAAGACCCTGCCTCAATCGATCTATCAATCAATAAAATTTAAACATAAAAAAATACAATAGGATAGAACAAAACAAACAGAGGAATAGAACAGCATTTCAGACAGAAAAGGAATGGAATGAAAAAGGAAAGAAAATATCAGTAAATTGCAAGTGGTAAGAGAAAGAAATATATAATGCAACTTTTTCTTAGTTGTACGGATACCGAATGTCTGTTCTAGATTTCTATTTGCAGTATTTCTTATGCGTGTCAGGGTCAAAAAACTGGAATGCGACTGCCCTAGTAGCCTGTGAGGGATAGAGTCAATGGAGCTTCAAAAGGCAGACAACCAGGAGAGAATTAGCTTATCATAAAGATCAGCAAAGTTTGAGCTGCTTATTTCTTTATTATTTTTTGTTATCTTTTGGTATTTTTGGCAGCACAAAGTCTTCTAAACAAGTTAATCTTCAACTCAAAGGCACAGTTCACTTTGAAATGTCCAGAAATCTTTCTTGAAAGAGTGGAAGATAAATCACCTGTCTAGAATGTGTTACAGTACCAATTGTGGCAAAAACACCACACAGGGCTCAGTGCAGAAATAGCATGCACTGTTTCTTTCTCTTTGTCAAAAAGTTGAGTTTTAATATATTTCAGAAACATATACATGGAATTTGATAAAGTTTTGCAATATTTTTACTTATTTCTCAATTCTTTCAACACGTTTCTCAGGGTTGGGGCTGCCTTTACATTTTCTTAATTCGTTAGCAGTTTCGTAATGAAATACCACTTGCTTGTATTTTTATTTTACTTTATTTTTAAAGTTTCTTTTCTTTTCTTTTTTTGAGGCAGAGTCTTGCTCTGTCACTGAGGCTGGAGTGCAGTGGCACCATCTCCACTCACTGCAACCTCTGCCTCCTGGGTTCAAGCGATTTCCCTACCTCAGCCTCCTGAGTAGCTGGGATTACAGGTGTGCACCACCATGCCTGGCTAATTTTTTTTTTTTTTTTTGTATTTTTAGTAGACAGGGTTTCACTGTGTTGGCCAGGCTGGTCTGGAACTTCTGGCCTCAATTGATATGCCCACCCTGACCTCCCAAAGTGCTGGGATCACAGGCATGAGCCACCAAGCCCAGCATGTTTTTATGTTGTATCATTTACCTAATTCCATAGACTTCTTTCCAATCAGATTGCGTGGGTGACTTTTATTATGATCTGTTCACTTTCAGTGTCTTTGACCATCACTTTGATTCTCTTTGACCATGCTATGCTTTAGCTGAAAGTTACATTATGAACCTGCTATTGGATCTTTCTCTGGACACCATATCTACAAGAGGCAATTCCAGAGCCCTAGCTAGAGATGAGGGATTACATCATCACCAAGGTCGCGGTACAGTATACTCTGAACATTCCTAGATGACATGCTTGCCGACAAAAGCAGGGGTAGGTGAGAATGGGAGGAAGGATGACATCAAAGAGATCTTGAAAAAATAAACAAAGAAAACAAAGGTATCTCCCTAGTAGATTTCCTGGCTTTCAGGGTCTGTCTTACAGCAAGCTGTTTGAGTCCAGGAATTTGAGACCAGCCTGAGCAACATAGGAAGACCCCATCTGTACAGAAAAAGTAAAAAAATTAGCTAGGCTTGGTGGTGCACACCTATAGTCCCAGTTACTCTGGAGACTGAGGTGGGAGGATCGCTTGAGCCCAGGAGTTCAAGACTGCAGTGAGCCACGATCCTATCACTGCACTTCAGCCTGGGCGACAGAGACCCTGTCTCTTAAAAGAAGAAGAAAGCAGCTTGAAGGAGAAAAGACATCGAGTCAGACCAGACAGGTAACTCTAAATGCTTTCAAGTACCCTAAGAGACAAGTTTAGTGAAGTTTTCTCACAACCTGTAGTAATCATAAAGGGAGATGATGAGGGAACATTGGCCTCAGGTGCAGTGAGAGGCCCATCATTGGAGGTAGTTAAGTGTAGGCCACGTGATCATTATCTGCGCTGTGAGCGGGAGGATGCTGGTATTGGGGGTGGGGAAGGAGCCCACAGCTGTATGGCCTTTTAATCTCCTAGAACTCATTTCTAGAAGTCCTCCCAAAACACACAAACAAGCAAAAGGCATGCTGCTATGCTTGAATGTGTCCCCCAAAGTTCACGTGTTGGAAACTCAGTCCCCAGTGCAACAGCCTTGAGCAGTGGGACACCTAAGCAGTGATTAGAGGCCGGGCGCAGTAGTTTATGCCTGTAATCCCAGCACTTTGGGAGGCTGAGGTGAGCGGATCACTTGAGGTCAGGAGTTTGAGACCAGCCTGACCAACATGGTGAAACCCTGTCTCTACTAAAAATACATAAATTAGCTAGGTGCAGTGCTGCACGCCTGTAATTCCAGCTACTTGGAAGGCTGAGGCAGCAGAATTGCTGGAACCTGGGAGGCAGAGGTTGCACTGAGCCAAGATCATGCCACTGCTCTCCAGCCTGGGCAACAGAGTTAGACTTTGGCTCAAAGAAAAAAAATAAGATGTGATTAGGCCATGAGAACTCTGCCCTCATGGATGGATGAATGCTGCCATCACAGGAGTGGCTTGTTATTGAAAGAGGGGGCTTATAATAAAAGCCAGTTCGACGCCCCTGCTCTCTCTCTCAATATGTGATGCCCTCTGACGTGCTGTGATGCAGAAGGCCCTGTAGATGCTGGTCACTCAACCTTGGACTTAGCCTCCAGAACTGTGAGAAACACATTTCTTCTCTTTATAAATTATCCAGTGTCTGGTATACAGCACAAAACAGACTAAGATACATTCTGACTCCCTGGCACCACTCAGGGCCAGAGTCATCTGTTAAAGGCCTGACGCTACTTGGGGAGCTTTCTGACAGCCAGCAATTTTGACAGCAGGTTAGGGTAAAATGCCTCATAGGAAAACACAGACACCAATTCTTTTTGGCCTTACTATTTTCTTCTTGTGCTTTCAGAGACCTCTTCGAGGAAAAGGATTGAACTCTGCAAACATTGTCCACAGAAGCCCTACAAAGATATTTCAAGGAGATGGAAAAAGGAAGTCACTGTACAAGAGGGATAGTTTCACATTCACAGGAAGAAAAAGTTCTAGAGATCTGTTTCCCAGCGATGTGAATATACTTAACATTGCTACACTGCACACTTAAAAATGGTTAAGGTGGCCAGGTGCAGTGGCTCATGTCTGTAATCCCAGCACTTTGGGAGACTGAGGTGGGCAGATCACCTGAAGTTGGGAGTTCGAGACCAGCCTGACCAACATGGAGAAACTCCGTCTCCACTAAAAATACAAAATGAGCTAGACGTGATGGTGCATGCCTGTAATTCCAGCTACTCAGGAGGCTGAAGCAAGAGAATCGCTTGAACCTGGGTGGTAGAAGCTGCAGTGAGCCAAGATTGAGCCATTGCACTCCAGCCTAGACAACAAGAGCAAAACTCAGTCTCAAAAAAAAAAAAAAAAAAAAAAAGGTTAAGGTGGTAAATTTTAGGTTATGTGTTTTGTTTTTTTAAACTACAGTAAAACAATTTTGTGTGTTTTGAAAAATACTATTTCAGCAAGAAAGCTGGATAAAGTATCTCTCAGTTACTCTTCAGCACTCCCTAGTTGCAACAAGGGATTACAAATCAAACAGTGTTTCAAATTTCTGGGCCATGTGGTTCATCCTAATAATAGTAATAGTTATAAGAACCCAGGCGCATAGGAGCTGTAATGGTCTTATCCAAGTTGCTGCCTGGGTACAAAGCATAATTATTAACCTCACCTAATAAACATCTGGAGATGCACATAGCCCATGGGTTAGGATGCAATTTTAATGCTCAATATTAAACAATAAAGGGCTTTGAACTAGAAAGGAAACTTAGTCAATTTTATGAAATATAGAAGGATATGGCATAGTTAGTGATACTTTGATGGTCTCTTGTCACTTAAGATAAAATAAAAGAGGTTAATGAATATAAATTAGAAATATTTCCCAGTTCTATTGCTTCTAGACCTTTTGGCTAAGATCAAGTGTAGAAATATTTCCCAGTTCTCTAGATTAAGGCTTGCCATGAGGGTTGAAAAAGTTCATTTTCACAACATGTGATTTAATGACACACATAGAAAACACACAGCCTGTCACCAGACACGTAGTACAGATTTTTGTCTCTTTAATTCCATAATGCACCTAGAATAGTACTTGGCATAGTAGATACTCAATACATATTTGTTTAATAAATAGCAAGGGCTCAATCAATGATATCCAATAATAACTTAGATTCCAACATGAAAGAAAAATGCTCTTAATGGATAATGTAGCACAGCTGACAACACTGGGAGAAATTGCAACTCAAGATATTTCACAAAAGGAAATAGTTGCTAAAAATTCAGAAGCAATAAAAAAGACAGTGAAATCTATGAAAGATAATACAAAAGAGCCAGCTTGTGGAAACCTAAGGACAGGGCAATAGGTGGGCATATACTATGTCAATAGACAGTAGTCTCAAAGTAAAGCATGTGGTTTTCAGATGTCTCCTTTTCTCTGTGTGACTCAATTTATCCAATATTCATTTAACACACATTTAATAAGTGCCAGATGCTATGCTTGCCCTGAAGATGCAAACATGTGTAAAGCCACACCTATGCCCTGTCATTTAAGGAGTTCACAGTTGAGAAGGAAATGAAGACACAACAAAATATAATGTAACATAACATAATAATCACACAGAAGAAGAGTGTGATTAATATTGTCCTACTGGTATGAGGGATGGAAAGGGCTTCAGAGTGAGTCTGCCATGTAGATAACTCAACAGCAGAAAAAAAGATCGATGAAAAGGAAAAGAAAGTATATGACTATTACTGTAAAATAATAATGCTAAAAATAATAAGTACCTATCATACACCAGGCACTGTAGCAGGCACTTGAAATGCATTACATATTCTATGACGCAGTATTTTTATTGACATGTGAATGCTACAGTAAGTGGGAGGAGGATCTGACTTGGTAGAAAGGGCAGGGGAGGAAAGGTGGGAAGCAAGTTGCCACTCCTTTGCCTAGATCTTCACCACCTCCCTTCCCTGAGCTTCCCTCTACTCTATTTCCCCTTCTCCAGAGTCTTAGGTATTATGCAGAGCCTGAAGCCCCCGCCTTACTCGTTCCATCTGGAGAGGTTCCAGAGGAACCTCTAGACAGAGGCATCAGTCCAGGGAAGGCTGCATGGGGGTCAAAGTATGGAAGATAATGACAGCGATTCTTTTTACTTTGTTATTATTATTTTTTTGAGGCAGAGCTCTGTCGCCCAGGCTGGAGTGCAGTGTCATGATCTCAGCTAACTGCAAACTCCACCTTCCGGGTTCAAGTGATTCTCGTGCCTCAGCCTCCCGAGTAGTGGGGTCTACAGGCGTGCACCATCATGCCCTGTGATTTCTGTATTTTTAGTAGAAATGGGGTTTCACCATGTTGGCCAGGCTGGTCTCAAACTCCTGGCCTCAGGTGATCTCTCCACCTTGGCCTCCCAAAGTGCTGGGATTACAGGTGTGAGCCACCATGCCAGTCTTTTTTTTTCTTTTTTCTTGATTCTTACATATATATATATATATTTATATATATATATTTTTAATTGCATTTTAGGTTCTGGGGTACATGTAAAGAACATGCAGGATTGTTGCATAGGTACATACATGGCAATGTGGTTTGCTGCCTCCATCCCCATCACCTGTATCTGGCATTTCTCTCCATGTTATCCCTCCCCAACTCCCTACCCCCGACTGCCCCTCCCCGATTCTCACTTTTTAAAGTCTCAGATTAAAAAAAAAAAAAAAAAAGACAGCATCAGCCATTATTTAGGCCCAATATTACAAGCACTCCCTCTGTGAACATACATATTCTGTAGAAATATTAGTAAATAGGCACTGACAAGTTATTAAAGAATCCACATATATCAATTACTTGCCCACACGATGACAAACTGGGGAAGAGGTGCATAAACCCTGAGGAAGCTTCTCCAGCTTTCTAGAAAGTTTCTGGCAAGCCTGAAGCCAGGGACAAAGGATTCTACAGTCCTGTTTAACCACAAAGGTTATCTCCCTCTTCCTCTGCATCATTTACTTGGTAATTAATCAGGAATTAATTATAGTCTTACAATTAAAAGCATGATGAATTCTTGTCTTACAATGCTTTAACTACTAACTAAATCTCCTATTGTTACTTTTACCGGCACCTGAAAGTAAGGAGAAGCTCCCTTGGCTTCTTGTATGTTTTTTCTCCCCCTAGGATTCTGCATACATGGTTAGAACTCAACAAAAAACAAAAAACAAAAAACAAAAAAAAAAAAGAGAGACTTCTCAACAGGTCAATTTATGTAGAGATATTATGTGTGGTATAGAGATATGAGAGGATGTGTGTTGCAAGCTTAGGGCAGCGGCTCTTAAGACTTGAGCACATTGGAATCCCTCGGAGGGCCTGCTACAACACAGGGTGCTGGGGGCCCCGCCCCGACCCATCACCAGTGGGTCCAGTAGGTCTGGGTGTGGCTCAAGGATGTGCGTTTATAATAAGTTTCAGGTGATGCTGATGCACTCTTTGAAAAATCACTGGTTTAGGGTAATTCAATTTAGCTGACATTTAATCCAGAGAAAAAAAGACATTCACCTTGTTTAGCTGCCGCAGCTGACTCACGTATCAAGGAACTCAGAAATCCAACTTCGAGATGGCAGGTCAACCTCTGCAAAGCTTGCGGCTTGTCTTTACCAGCTGGGAGAAACACGGCAACCACTGTCCTTCCTTGTCACAATATTGTTCAGGGATTAACACCAACACCAACTACACCACCTAGATTCTCTCCTCCTTTCAAGCAAAGGGGCCCAGGGAAGAACGCTGATTGGCTGTGCTTCAATACATACCCACCAATCTGGAGCGCAGGAAATGAGCTGCCGTGATTGGCCAGATCCAGAGGTGGGAGTAGGGAGGAAATGTTCTGGGGAACCAAACACCGTGGCTACCGATGTGCATTGCAAAAAGACAGCAGCAGAGCTGTGGTGGGATTTTTTTCTTTCAAGTAAACTTTTTAATTGAAGTATAACACACATACAGAAAAGTACACAAGAGTTTGATGAATGTTTACAAAGTGAACACACCCATATAACTATCACCAAGATCAGGAAATAAGTCATCGCGTTTGGATTTGATTTTTTGAAAGTACACTTTGGTCTTAATGGCTTCATTTCAGCCCCTTTCAGAGCAGTTTTCTTTTCTTTTTTTTTTTTTTCAGAGCAGTTTTCTACACGTGCTAACTCATTTCCACAAAATAGATAAAATATAACCACCGGTGCTTGTAATCGAAGAGTAAATTCAGTCCTTTAAATAATGAATTAAATGCAGAAACCTTTTGGTTTTCATGACTCTTCTCTCATTCGAACATAGCTTTTCTTTCAAAAGGGAATGGATATCAAACAATCCTCAGAACCTGTGTCTTCTCACCAATCCTCAATCACTTATCAGCTTTCTGTTCCCACATTCTGGGATCTTCATCTTCTTATTCTATGCTGTGCTTACACAGTGCTATAGAATAAGCCGATGGCTTAATAATTATGGTAATATTTTGCAGTCTTAATTATGTTTTTCACTCAGAAATAGTTACTGTATCAAATGATGTTAATTCCAATAAGTTTTCATAAAAGGGAAATAGGTGAATGTTTGTCCCCAAATATTTTGCAATTATGTAAAAGTAATTGAGCTCATTGTTGAAAGTTTGAAAATAACCAAAATACAAAGAAACTGAAAATTATCCCTGATCCCACCACTCAGGAATAATCACTGCAAACATTATGATCTGTCCAGGTTTCTTTCTGTGAATATATATTTTTCTTCTGTTTCACAAAATGTATAGCCTCTGTCAATTTTGTACACTGCTTTTTCTAACTACTTACTTTTAAAATCTTGTGGCTTTACATTTCTAATCAGAAAAACATATAGCAAGAAATGTAAGTGAAAGTAAATTCACAAGCTACTCCGTAGAAAAGCAGAAAAGAAAGGCTGCAGACTAAAATATCTCTGTGAAATCAGAGAGAAAATATTTTTTTAAAAGGTATTATTAAGTTCTAATGGCCAACTCCCAGCTGTAAACCAATAGAGCTCATTTAGTAGGCTATAAATCTCAATTATATGACCAGATAAAAAATTTATTTAGCGAGTCTTTGAGGAGATTGAAATTTTAGCCAGTTGATTCACAAAGCAACATATGGATCATCCATTTGTGGGTCACAAGTGCGCAGATAGGCTATGCAACAAGCAATTTCTGAATTAAATTATCTGCCTCATGGGGAATTAATAAGAGACCATTTAAGAAATCATTCATGATGGTGAGCTAGTTATTTAGATAGTAATACCGGACTAATCCATACGAATAGCTTTCTTCTACAGCTCATGGGCTTCTCTGCAATTAATAAACATGATACACAGTTTCATAGGTAAGTGCATCTGTTAAAAAGTGGGGTTAAGTTCAAACATGGTAAATTCAGAAATCAAGACTTGTAAAGGAGAAGATAATGTCATGGTAAAATTATTTAAGTTTTTGGTACTGACATCAAAGCAAAAACATACTAAAATTTGGATCCTCTGACATGGATTTCTTCTAAATAAACTGCCAAACAATCTTACAAACAGCTTGTAGATTGGTTTACTTCAAGGGAAATATTAAAAGGAAAATAGATGACCATTTTAATAACTGCAGATTGGGGAAATCTTTCCTATAAGAGACATCAAAAGCAGAAACCATAAAGAAAACAAAAATGATTTGACTGTGTAAAAAACTAACCTATGTAGCAGAAAGTAAGTAGATAAAAAAAAAGATACCTCTGTCTACTGCAGGGTTTTTTTTAACATAATTAGGTTGGGGCTTAATTCATTCTGAGCCTTTAATCATGCTGGCCAACCAATTTGTAATTTGTTTTTGAATGGAAGATGGGTATCGTTGAGACAAGCCTTTGTAATTACATCAAAATAACATTTCACAAGGTTTTTATTGAACACCAAAAATTGCACTTCTTGGAATGGCAAATCACAGAGATGCAGGCTAGCACTGCTCAAGAGCATTGGTGATCTTTGAAGACTCACAAATCTAGGTTTGACTTTCCATCCTAGGCTGAGCAAGATGGGATGGCTCATGCCTATAATCCCAGCACTTTAAGAGGCCGAGGTGGGTGGATCACTTGAGGTCAGGAGTTCAAGACCAGCCGGACCAACATGGTGAAAACCCACTTCTACTAAAAATACAAAAATTAGCCACGGATGATGGTGGGCACCTATAATCCCAGCTACTTGGGAGTCTGAGGCAGGAGAATCACTTGAACCCAGGAGGCGGAGGTTGTAGTGAGCTATGATTGTGCCACTGCACTCCAGCCTTGGTGGCAGAGCAAAACTCCATCTCAAAAATAAAATAAAATAACAGGATGAAAATGAGTATTAAAAAACATAAATAAAATAAAAATAAATAAATAAATAAAATAAAAAATTCCATCCTGCACTTGCTAGCTGAGTGATCTTAGGCAGGTTATTTACCTTTCTGACTCATAGTTTTTTTTTATAAACTAAGATAAATATAAGTACCTACCACACAAGGCTGACATAAATATCTACATGAGATAATGCATGTTGGGCCTTTAGAAGAATACTTGATACTCATTATTCCTTGGTGGCAGTCAATTAAGAAAAAAATCTGCAGTACTTAAGCAGTACAAATTATTATTTTTTAAAAAAAAAAGAGTAGGCCAGGTGTGGTGGCTCATGCCTGTAATCCCAGCACTTTGGTATGCAGATCACCTGAGAACAGGAGTTCAAGACTAGCCTGGCCAACACAAAAATTAGCCAGGCATGACGGTGAGTGCCTGTAATCCCAGCTACTATGGAGGCTGAGGTGGGCGAATTGCTTGAACCTGGGAGGCCGAGGTTGCAGTGAGCCGAGATCGCGCCATTGCTTTCCACCCTGGGCGACCGAGCAAGACTCCGTGTCCAAACAAAAACAACAAAAAGGAGTATATGATGCAGCTTGGGAATATGGCTTCCACAGGGTAACAGTAAGAGAAGTCTCCCTCTTCAATATTAAGGCAATGTTTTCTTAGTAAAAGTATAAAAGCAATGAGAAACTTTTACAAGAAAAGAAAGGAAAAACTGAATTTGTAAAATATATCTGTGCTTTCAATAAACATGTTCAAATGGTTGTGTTTTCTAAAATAGAAATGAAGTTGTTCTCCCAACCTCTGAATTTTATCATTTTACGGTTTGGATTGGAAATGTGTGACAAAAACACAAGCTAAGTCAGAGGTGTGATTTTTCACTTTACAACCCAGGGCATCTCTGTACCATCAAAAGAACATATTCCAAGAAGGTTAGCATCTAACTGAAAGAAACCTAGGTGTCACACTGAGAGACTTCCTGGCAGGAGATGAAAGCTTTGAAGGAAAGCATTCTGCTAGAGGGGTCAGCAAACTCTGGCCTGAGAGCCAAGTGCAACCTGCCACCTGCTTTGGTATAACTGGTGAGCTAAGAAGGTGGAAAATATACTTTTAAATGGAAAAAAAATTAAAAGATATTTCATAACACGTAAAATTGTATGGAACTCAAATTTCAGCGTGCATAAGTTAAGTTTAAGGATTGTGTAGGTACTGGCTGTGTACAGCTGTTTCCCACTACAATGGCAGAATTGATTCATTGTGATGGAGACTGTATGGCCCACAAAGCCATAAATATGTACAGTTTGGGCCTTTACAGAATAAGTTTGCTGACCACTGAGATAGAGATAAGCTTAACTGGAAAGTAATATATTCGACTATTTTAGTAATTTTAAAATGAAGAAGGCTTTCCTAAGCACACCAATTCAACGCAGTTATTAAAAATGAAGTAGACTCATATTTATTAATATCAAAAGATGTTACTGCATTGTTAAATGAAAAAAGGGCAGATTACACAACAGAGCATAGAGTATGTGGTCACATTTTTTTTTTTTTCTTGAGACAGAGTCTTGTTCTGTTGCCGAGGCTGGAGTGCAGTGGTTTGGTCTCGGCTCACTGCAACCTCTGTCTCCTGGGTTCAAGCAATTCTCCTGCCTCAGCCTCTCGAGTAGCTGGGACTACAGGCTTGCACCATCATGCCCAGCCAATTTTTGTATTTTTAGTAGAAACAGGGTTCACCATGTTGGCCAGGCTGGTCTCGAACTCCTGATCTTGTGATTCGCCCACCTCAGCCTCCCAAAGCGCTGGGATTACAGGTGTAAGCCACCATGCCAGGCCAATGGCCACATTTTTAAAAGTATAAAAATAGATCGATCAATAGGTTGATAGGAAAAGTGTGATAGTTAACATATTTTACCAACAGTTGGAAAGGACACTGAAAAACCAGAACAGTTGCTGATTATAAATACCCGACATGGCTGGGTGCGGTGGCACATGCCTGTAATCCCAGCACTTTGGGAGGCTGAGGCAGGCAGATCACTTAGGGCAGGGGTTTGAGACCAGCCTGGCCAACATGGCAAAACCCTGTCTCTACTAAAAATACAAAAATTAGCTGGGTGTGGTGGCACATGCCTGTAATCCCAGCTACTTGGGAGGCTGAGGCAGGAGAATTGCTTGAACCCAGGAGGCCAAGGTTGCAGCAAGCCGAGACTGTGGCAGTGCACTCCAGCCTAGGCAACAGAGTGAGACTGTCTCAAAAAAAACCCAAAAATAAATAAAAATTAAAAATAAAAATAAATAACCTGACATAGTTACCTATCAATGTGACTGAAAACCAGTCCTGCATAGAGCTACACATGCATAAAATTATTTGGGAGAATACACAACAAAATGTTAACAATTACTGTCTCTGAGTGGTGAGATTATGGGTGAGTTTTTTCATTTTTCTTCTTTATTTGGTCATACTTTTCTATATTTTCATATGCTTCTTTTCTTTTTTTTTTTTTTTGTTTTGAGACAGAGTCTCACACTGTCACCCAGGCTGGAGTGTAGTGGTGCTATCTCGGCTCACTGCAACCTCTGCCTCCCGGCTTCAGGTGATTCTACTGCCTCAGCCTCCCAAGTAGCTGGGATTACTGGCATGTGCCACTACGCCCAGCTAATTTTTGTATTTTTAATTCACTTTTCTTTTTTTGAGATGGAGTCTCACTCTGTTGCCCAGGCTGGAGTACAGTGGTGCAATCTCAGCTCACTGCAATCTCCGCCTCCCCGGCTCAAGCGATTCTCCTGCCTCAGCCTCCCGAGTAGCTGGGACTAAAGCTCACTCCACCATGCCCGGCTAATTTTTGTATTTTTGGTAGAGACGGGGTTTCAGCATGTTGGCCAGGCTGGTCTTGAACTTCTGACCTCGTGATCCACCTGCCTCAGCCTCCCAAAGTGCTGGGATTACAGGTACGAGCCACCACGCCCAGCCAGTTTTTGTATTTTAAGTAGAGACAGAGTTTCACCATGTTGGCCAGGCTGGTCTTGAACTCCTGACTTCAAGTGATCTGTCTGCCTCAGCCTCCCAAAGTGCTGGCAGTACAGGTGTTAAGCCACCGTGCCTGGCCCTGATGGATTTATTTTACCTTTTATACAAAATTGAAAGCACATTATAGCTTTGGGCTAGTTTTTCCTAAATATTAAAACAAGATAATATATTATCATTCTTTGAAAATATTATCATCAATGGGTACCTAATTACGAGGATATATCATACCTTATTTCTTCCCATATTTCTTCCAATGTATGTATTAATATATATAAGGGTTTTCTTTTTTTGTATTTTTCTGGCTTATAAATTAACTTTTGAAAAACATCCTTTTATGAAAGTCATCTCTGCTTCGCAATAGTTTTCTAGGAGTACTTTTTTTTTTTTTTGAGACAGAGTTTCGTTCTTGTTGGCCAGGGTAGAGTGCAGTGGCATGATCTCGGATTACCACAACTTCTGCCTCCTGGGTTCAAGCCATTCTCCTGCCTCAGCCTCCAGAGTAGCTGTGATTACAGGCATGTGCCACCATGCCTGGCTAATTCTGTATTTTTCATAGAGACGGGGTTTTTCCATGTTGGTCAGGCTGGTCTTGAACTCTCAACCTCAGGTGATCTGCCCGCCTTGGCCTCCAGAAGTGCTGGGATTACAGGCATGAGCCACTGTGCCTGGCAGGAGTACATTTTTAAGGCATCAACTTTTTAAACTTTTTTTTTTTGAGACAGGGTCTCACTATATTGCCCAGGTTGGATTCAAACTCCTAGATTCAATTGATTTCTCCTGCCTCAACCTACTCAGTAGCTGGGACTACAAGTGTGCATTACCATGCCTGGTTATGATCATTTTTTAATGACTCTTGAAATGTATTACCAAATTGCTTTCCAGGGAGGCTCTGCCAATAATTTCAAATCTTACCTAACCTTACAGTTGCAAATTTACAATAGCATAGTGTTAAAAAACTATCCATTTTCTAGTTTTAATTTATAATTGAGAAATTGTTTCATTGGATTTTTTTTTGTGTATTTGCCATAAATGGCATTTTGATGGCCAATGCTATAACAGCACTATACTAATAACTATTATCCAACATATCAATTATGGGCCAGAAATTTTAATAAGTTTTCAAGGAAAAACTTTGACTTTTATTTCTATTAAAATTTTTTTTTAAAAAAACCACTTTTTCAAACTAACTCGAGACATAAAAAAAGACAAAAATGTTTCCCAAAAATGTAATAAATAGCCTTCTATCAATCCACAAGATGAAAGCATTCTGATCTTACAATATTTTAGCTTCAGTTACTAAAAGTGGCAGTTTTTAGTATTCATATTAAGCTTGTATCAGAGCCCTTCTGCTAAGTCATTAAGAAAAAAATAATTATATTCAATTTATAGCTCATGATACTTTCCACTGACATCTTTGTAAGTTCACGGTCAAAAGGACTATCTACTTCTGTGGAATATTTTTCAGGCAGTTAATATGTGGTAGTATCAGGTAACTGCAGTACATGATTACTTTAAAAAAAAAATAATAGCTTTGGCCAGGCACAGTGGCTCACATCTGTAATCCCAGCACTTTAGGCATCTGAGGCTAGTGGATAGCTTGAGCCCAGGAGTCTGAGATCAGCCTGGGCCACATGGCGAAACCTGTCTACTAAAAGTAAAAAAATTAGTTAGGTGTGGTAGTGCACACCTATAGTCCCAGCTACTCAGAAGGCTGAGGTGGGAAGATTGATTGAGCCTGGGAGGTTGAGGCTGCAGTGAGCTGCGATCACGCCACTGCACTCCAGCCTGAGGGACAGAGGAAGACTCTGTCTCAAAAGAAAACAAAACAAAAAAGCATACACACACACACACACACACACACACACACACACACACACATATATACACAAACTAAAAAAACTTAGCTGGGCATGACGGTGTGTGCCTATGGTTCCAGCTACTCACAGGCTAAGGCTGGAGGATCACTTGAGCTCAGGAATTTAAGGCTGCAGTGAGCCGTGATCGAGCCACTGCACTATAGTCTAGGCAACAAAGTGAGACCCTGTCTCTCAAAAAAATAAACTTTAACTTTTATGCTTAGGCTTAGATGCTTTAATAAACAGTGACTTAGAATTATCATGGGAACAGGGTCAGGTATGGCTGGTCATGCCTGTAAACCCAGCACTTTGGGAGGCCAAGACGGGTGGATCACGAGGTCAGGAGTTCAAGACCAGCCTGGCTAACACAGTGAAACCCCTTCTTTACTAACACCACAAAAATTAGCCAGGCATGGTGGCAGGCACCTGTAGTCCCAACTTCCTGGGAGGCTGAGGCAGGAGAATCGCTTGAACCCAGAAGGTGGAGGTTGCAGTGAGCTGAGATCACGCCACTACACTCCAGCCTGGGCGACACAGTGAGACTGTCTCTAAAAGAAAAAAAAAGAAAGAAAGAAAATGAAAGAGAAAAAAAGAAATATCAGAAGAACAAACTTTTGAAAGAGACATAAGTGAACTTTTCTCATCAAACCTTAACAGCTATCAATCACCATTACTATAAAACTGGTATAATCTCCAATCTTAAGAGTTCTTTTTTTTAATTTCTGGAAATTTTACCTTAGAATCACTAATTCTTTGGTTGACCTTTCTATTTCTACTTCATGTGGGCTACTAATCTAGTTGAAACTCTTACACCTACGGTAATTGAATCAATGGCTTTGATAGTCTTTTAGGAAGCCCTGATCTACTAGGAATACGACCACTTACAATTGGCTACTCTCTTTTCTCTAACTCAACAAAAGCAAAACCAGGAGGCATCTGGAGCTGACCTTACACAGCAACCATAGAGCTTTCCAACACTCTCATCAGCAGGAGTTGGTGCTTTAAACTCTCTTAAAAGAATTTTGTATTTAGTAGCATTATGCAAGTGTCATTGGACCCAATCACTAGGATTCATTCTTCTTAGCACTGTCCGACAATCTCTAATTTTACAAAAATACTCAAAAGAATGCATTAGAGCCTGGGCGTGGTGGCTCATGCCTGCAATCCCGGCACTTTGGGAGGCCGAGGCGGGCAGATCACTTGAGGTCGGGAGTGTGAGACCAGACTGACCAACAAGGATAAACCCCATTGCTACTGAAAATACAAAACTAGCCAGGCATGGTGGTGCATGCCTGTAATCACAGCTACTCGGGAGGCTGAGGCAAGAGAATCACCTGAATCCGGGAGGTGGAGGTTGCAGTGAGCCAAGATCGCGCCACTGCATTCCAGCCTGGGCAACAAGAGCAAAACTCAGTCTCAAAAACAAAACGAAACAAAATACACACAAAAAAAAGAGTGCATCAGAAAAAGCTTTTAGGAAGATCCTTTTTTATTCATATAGAGCACATTTTAAGACATTCAATTTTTTTTTAAACAAGAATTTAATGGGTTCCATGATAATGGTCACATGAGCGTCATTCCAATATAGTCATGTGTATGCTGAATGGGTGTTAAATCGTTTCACAATGGAAGGAATGTCCATCCATTTAAGAAAATCTTCAATACCAGTTTACAACAACAACAAAAGATGACAACAAAAACCTTTTCATATATTTAAAATTACTCGCTACTAACTCTCAATATATACTATATTGGAAAAATCGGTTGGAACTGACAGGTAATTTCATAGTAAGTTCCTAAATATAGCCTTGGGCCTCTTTGACACGTCTTCAGCTGGAACTATGATGAGTCATTCAAAAAGTCTTGCACCTAACAGGAAAAACTTTAATTGCACCCAGCTCTCCCTGGTAAGAATGGGCACAGCCCAAGAACTACTGGTTCCCTTCTGGCAAGAGCAGTTGAAAAAAATCAGCTGGGGGGTTGGTTGTGTGTACTCCTTTTTTAAAATGTTTGGGCATTCACCCAGCCCTGTGGCTATGACATTCTTGGGCAGGGCATGCTGGTAGTGGAAACAGTGAAGGCTATTCAAACCACTAAATTCCCAGCTATATGGAAACTGGCTGACTTACCCCAAGCATGAGTTCTCCACCCTCTCCCTCACCACCTCCACCCCACAGCTAAAATATTAGGTCTCAGAATATAAATTACTTTAGGTCTTTATTCCACTAGGCTACTCAAAGTGAATGTTTTCTTTCTAAACCCCTAATGATCCTGATTATGAGGACTGTATGGTGTTTATAATTATTAATGTATAAATTATTCAAATTATAAATATATAAATACAGAAACAAAGCTTCTCTATTAGAAGTTGGTCAGAATGAAGATGATACAGTGAGGGATTTTAGTTCATAGAATAACTTTATTATGAAAAAGTACTTCTAGGATCAAAGAAAATTTGGTGTTTTTCTACTATTAATATCAAAACAATCAATTGGCAAACACTTTTAGAGCTGTAGAGACTTCCTAATTGTAAGTGTGGGGCCACAAATATCTCCCCTTAAAGCAGGGGAAGTAAATAGGCCTCATTTAATGCCAACACCAATAGCTTTGGAGTGACAGCCCATAGCACCTTGCTGAGAAAGCTTCTAAGGCCATGTTGGTGATTAGTGAAAAAGGCTGTTTTCAGCCATTAGTCCTGTCTGCCTCAGGGGTGGGAATACAGGCGAGGGCACACTTATCCTGTATTTATCATTCCTAGGTTAAACTAATACAGTAATTAATTGAGACGCCCAAATTTGAATGCAAAATCTGTCACTTAGTAGCTATGATGCTGTGGGCAAATTGCTTATTTCCTTAAGTCTCAGTTTCTTAATGTGTAAAAAACAGGGATGATGAAAGTACTTAATTTTACAGGGCTTTTTTTTTTTTTTTTTAAAGAGACTGGGTCTTGCTATGTTGCCCAGGCTAGAGTGCAGCGGCTATTCACAGGCGCGATCCCACTACTGATCAGCACGGGAGTTTTGACCTGCTCTGTTTCCGACCTGGGCCGGTTCACCCCTTCTTAGGCAACCTAGTGGTCCCTCGCTCCCGGGAGGTCACTATATTGATGCTGAACTTAGTGCGGACACCCGATCGGCATAGCGCACTACAGCCCAGAACTCCTGGGCTCAAGCGATCCTCCCACCTCAGCCTCCTGAGTAGCTGGGACTACAGGCACGCGCCACCGCGCTACAGGGCTTTTTAAAAAGATTGTTCAAAAATATTTCAAGTGGGGTCTGGGACAAGATATGCGCTCTATAAACAAAAGCTATTACTACTCCTATTATTATCATTCATGAATGATAATAAGCTTGTATCAGAGCCCTTCTACCACGTCATTAAGAAAAAAATAATTATATTTAAATTAAGTTAATGGTTAAAAAAAATCTTTTTAAAGCACTAAACCCTGGAAGCCTAACAAGATAAAAGTGAAGCTGTTGTAGCTGAGGTTTAGCTGAAGCCCAGGGCCCCACCTACTCTGCTCCAGACAGCCCAGAAAGGCATCTTCAAAGAGCCCCTAGGACCCCAGAGCACAGTTTGAAAATCCCTGAAGAAGTTTATTTAAAAGAGAAAACAATGCTCTTCTTTTGAGGTTCGCTCTGCATTTGTTAGCCAGTTAGGCTTAAATAAGAAAGGTCATAGGGCAAAATGGCCAAATTTAAGGCAGAGGAAAATACTCTATAAAGAAACTGTTCCTGGAAGTAAAGTATTCAAAATCTGGCAGTAAATTTGTATGGTTAACACTAGAATAACAATGTCAACATCGAGATTATTTTTAGCAAATAAAATAAGATTCCAATTTATTTTAGGTTATCTTGAAGATACAGTGAGTCTTTCAGCTTTGTCTTTATATCTAAAACATGGCTAGATTTAGTTAAAAGAATTTAGCCAGAAAAATAACTGCCAAGGATTAGCCAAAGATCGGAAGAAAGTAAGGTAAAGGACTAAGTAGGAACTCAGAGATGAAGGCAAAGAATGTATGGAACACTCGTCAAGCACAAACACAAAAAGGGAAAATAAAAAGCTCGAACAATGCATTCACTTTTAAAATTCACGTTATAAATGATTAACTAGATTATTTAGATAACTTTCTACTAAAGAAAAAACAAAAGATTCCTAATAGAGCCAAATAAATATACATGATCTGAATGATATCAATATAGTGTTCTGGAGATACTAAAAAACATTATCCAATTATTCACCAACTTTACCTGCTCAAAGAAGTAAGGCCAGTTCATATGAAGCTGTAGTTTATTCTGAAACTGTTCTAAATCACATCTATAAATCATGACAACTTTTGCTTCAGAAATCTTTTCCATCTATTGTGCCTCATGAGAATCCCCTACATTCCCTCTCCAATGTCCATGATAGTCACGTTCATGAGCTATAACTACGACTTCTCAGAAGTCTTTAAAAGCTTTCATCTCTGAAACTGAAATATACAGGCCTTAAATATATGCCATGTTCTAATTATTAATTCCACAATAAAAATGCTTTAAACATACTTAAATTATTACAATGGGACTCAATTACACAGTACATCAATCTTTAGATTCAATTGCTTGCGATTTTTCTTTAACAGTACAATTAGGTTTTCTTTCTGTGAGTGGATGTTGTTAAAAAATAAAACTGAGTAGTCTGGGTGCGGTGGCTCCAGTCTGTAATCCCAGCACTTTGGGAGGCCGAGGTGGAGGATCAGAGTTCAACACCAGCCTGACCAACATGGAGAAACCCCGTCTCTACAAAAAATGCAAAATTAGCCAGGCCTGGTGGCACATGCCTGTAATCCCAGCTACTCAGGAGGCTGAGGCAGAAGAATCGCTTGAACCCGGGAGGTGGAGGTTGCAGTGAGCTGAGATCATGCCACTGCATTCCAGCCTGGGCAACAAGAGTGAAACTCCATCTCCATCTCAAAAAATAAAAATAAAAAATAAAAAAATGAGTCTCTTTCTTTAGCATATATAAATGCCACATTCTGCATCTGCAATTACCTCATTAGTCATCTCCAACAATGAATTATGGTGATAAAGGAGGTACTACTTTTAAAAATATGCCACTAAAAAGGACATTAATTACAGTATAATATATTGGAAACATTCTCAAATCTGATTTTTCAAGTTATTTACATCATAAATGCAGAAAAGAAACTTCTACAGTGGTAAACCAGCTAATGCATATTCATCAATTTTCTGCTTGCAAAAATATTGCATGTCTGCATCATTTGCACTTAGTTTACCAACATTTAAAAGTCTTGAGTCACACCAATACTATAAGGAAATGGCTTACATTAAACATAAAACTTATAGCAAATTGGCATGATGCTACTAAGTGATAAATGCTTAAAGAGTAAAAACATTCCTTTGTCACGAGTATCAATCAATTGCTGAAAATGGCAATAAAATGAATCACCTAGACAGGCAGGATGGTCTTAGGATTCTCAGCTCTCTTACATTGGTAGATTTTACGCCAATAGAATAATAACATATGGTGGTAGCTTTCAAACAGCACACAATAAGCCTTCTAAAATGCATTTGGGGGCCAGGCTCCATGGCTCACACCTGTAATCCCAGCACTTTGGGAGCCTGAGGCAGGCGGGTCACCTGAGGTCAGGAGTTTGAGATCAGCCTGACCAACGTGGAGAAACCCTGTCTCTGCTAAAAATACAAAATTAGCTGGGCATGGTGGCACATGCTTGTAATCCCAGTTACTTGAGAGGCTGAAGCAGGAGAATCGCTTGAACCCAGGAGGCGGAGGTTGCAGTGAAAAGAGACCGAGACATTGCACTCCAGCCCAGGCAACACTGCAAGACTCTATCCCAAAAAAAAAAAAAAAAAAAAAAAAAAAAGAATTTGCATTTTTTTTTTTTTGTTATTTCTTTAATATAATTGTTTATTTTAAAAAATATTTTATTTTGAGTTAAT
>CAUYLG010060433.1:0-24982 GCA_963573385.1 Cacajao melanocephalus
AACAAATATTTACAGAACTCTCCACCCCAAATCCACAAAACATACATTTTTCTCAGTATCACATTACACCTATTTTAAAAGTGACCACATAATTGGAAGTAAATCACTCCTCAGCAATTGCATAGCATTTCTCAGGTTTAAGTAAAATATTGGTTGGCTGCTTGTTTGTTATTTTCATCTCTTATTCCTTCCTGTCTCCATTGTTAAGCACAATTATTGGCATAAAAGAGGTTTTTAATACCCATTTTTAGACTGCATTCTCGCCTGGGCAATAGAACAAGAATCCTGTTCTCTCTCCCTCTTTCTCTTTCTCTTTCTTTCTCTCTTACATTCTTTTTTTTTCTTTCTTTCACTCTCACTTTCTTTCCTCTCTTTTTCTTTCTTTCAAAAAAAAAAAAACTAAGATGAAAGAAAATTCATCACTAAAAAAATATGTTTTCAAAATATATTAAAGATACCTCCTTAGGCTAAAGAAAAACGATACTGGAGGGAAAACTTGGTCTTAACAAACAAAGGAAGAGCTTCAGAAATGGGGAAATGTAGTTAAATGTAGAAAAACATTATTTAAATATGCTTAATTATTTAAAATTTAAATTATAGCGATGTGGAACTATACTCATATACAGATGCTACTCACATCACAATAAAATCATTAAATAGAGAAGGAGAGGCAAGAAAAAGTCCTAAATGGGTCAAGGTTTCTATATTTTATATTTAAACTTTAGGTAGAGTGTAAAAGGTTAGGAATGTACATTGTAATTCCTAGAACAACTGAAAAATATGCAACACAAAGAGGTGCAACTAAAAAACCAATAGAAATAAAATTTAAAACAAAACAAAATAAATAATCCCATGTAATAAGGTAGAAAAGAATTAAACGGATAAAAAATGACAGAACTAAATCTAACTATAACAACAATTACGATAAATGTTGACAAGTTAAATGTTCCAAGAAAGTGATTATCACAGTGAATAACATAGACCCAAACACATGCTGTCTATGAGAGATGCAATTCAAACAGAAAGACACAGGAAAGTTGAAAGCACACAGAGGGAGTAAAAAATACACAAACATGCAAACAGTAAATATCAAAAGAATAGAAGAGCTATTTAAATATCAGTTAAAATAAACTTCAAGACAAACAGTATTACCAAAGTGAAGAAGAATATTTCATACTGACAAAAAGCAACATCCAAGAGAAAAAACCATTCCAAATATGCATGTGCCTAATATGCTACCTAACACTGATTTTAGCAAACTGCATGACAGTTAGTAAGCTTTCTATAACTATTTTTCAATGAAAGAAATGAGTAAAAGGAGATAAGTTATATATGTCTATTTTGTTTTCATTTCAGTTTGATGGGCATCTGAGCATGCTGTAAGAAAGGAGGGATAGGAGAAAAACTAGTACAAAGTGAGAAGAGTTCTTTGATTGAACATCAGAGGGGGTAAAAAGATTGTCACAGAATTTTTTAGATAAAGAGAAAGTGGCAATGACAAATGAGGAAAAAAATGGTAAATGGAAATCAGATGGCTTAATGTTGTGAGTTAGGAATCTAGGACAATGCATGGAAAAGAAGTTGGCATCACATGTTGCCTAAGTGTTTCAAAGGGCTCATTCATTCTTCATTCGTTCAACAGTCATTTAACGGGATTAAATAGCAAAGAGAGCATATAAAACTTCTATTATAGTTACATTGGGTTGCTAAACCTCCCTCACCTGATACACTATGAATGAAAAGAGACAGTCAGAATCCCAGTTCCCTTAGTAATAGCAACCATATTGGTTTCATGCAATTGGAACTACAACTTCTGGCATACCGTTGTGTGATTTGGGGTGACAGAGGACGGACGGAACACGAAAACACATGTTCATGTCATATGGAAATGAAATTGTGGCCTGTTTTAATCTAGCTATTAACATAGCTGTAAAGTATGGGAAGAGTCTGCAGGAAGTAGGAAGGCCTCTAGCCAAGGTACGCCACAGATGTGCCTTCATACAGCATGCTGCCTTATTCCTATTAGTCATATATAAACACGCAGTCTATTAGCAACTGAAAACATGGAAAAACTTGTTCTGCTTTGTGCACTGAAAAATAAATGACTAGTTCTAAAATCTTAGGTCCATCTTGGGTTCATCATGGTATGCTTTATCTAGTATAAAGTGAGAAGAGGAAGCTCAAGCCTCTTTTCAGTCCAGCAGACACTCAAAAGATTCAAGGTAATAAAGGAAATGGAAAGAGCTTCCTTAGCGATTCAAGAGGCTCCTGGGGCAATCATGTCTGAAATTACTTCAACAAAAAGAAAAAAAATATACTCAGTTTGCCCTAAAATAGAATGTTGCTGTTTAAATGTAAACCATTATTTGAAAAATCACACATAACATGATCAGATTATTGCTGGGATAGCAATGGTTAGCTTTATTCATGGTAAAGGTATTACTTCTGAGTCTCTGCAGAAATATTTCCGAAATTGCCTTATTTTTAAGAAAGCCAGATTTCTTTTTATACTGATGTTTATAAAAAGCAGAGTATTTGAAATGTAAATGATGATATTAACCATTTTCATTTCTGTAAAGTATAATACCAAGAGGAAAAACCTATTCTCAGGTCATTGTTTAATTAAGGTGTAATTGTTCTGAATATTTTATACAAACCATAATGTTCAATATGCAATATAGAAATTCAAGCCATGTGCAGTGGCTCACGACTATAATCCTAGTACTTTGTAAGGCCGAGGCTGGTGGATCACCTGAGATCAGAAGTTTGAGACAAGCGTGGCCAACATGGTAAAACCTAGTCTCTCCTAAAAATAAAAGATTACCCGGGCATGGTGGCACGTGCCTGTAATCCCAGCTCCTTGGGAGGCTGAGGCAGGAGAATCACTTGAACCTGGGAGGTGGAGGTTGCAGTGAGCTGAGATCACGTCACTGTACTCCAGCTTGGGATATGGGGCGAGACTCTGTCTCAAAAATATATATATATATTCAACTAATAAGGAATTTGTGGTTAAGTGAGAAGATAAGACATATACATATAGAAAGCTAACATAAAGCAAAAAATGGAGAATTCCCAGGAAAGGAAGAATGTAGCACTGTAAGATTTTAGCAATGTCTTACACAGAGAGCAGCGGTCCCCAACCATTTTGGCACCATTGCCCAGTTTTGTGGAAGACAATTTTTCCACAGCTCTGGGGTGGGGGGGGATGGTTTGGAGATGAAACTGTTCCACCTCAGATCATCAGGCATTAGATTCTCCTAAAGATCATGCAACCTAGATTCCCTGCACGTGCAGTTCACAACAGGGTTTGCGCTCCTAGCTCCTGTGATAATCTAATACCACCACAGATCTAACAGGAGGTGGAGCTCAGGTAGTAATGCTCACTCACCAGTGGCTCACCTCCTGCTCTGTGGCCCAGTTGCTAACAGGCCACAAAATGGTACTGGTCTTTGGCCTGGGGTTGGGGACCCCTGATACACAGGACATTTAGGGAAGAATTGTGCCAAATACTACTTAACTCTAGGTTCTGGAGATATTGCTGTGGATAAAACAACTATTTTTGCTTTCCCAGGACTTATTTTTTTAATAGATATTAATCAGGAATTTGCATATATGTATTATTGACATATAAAGTATGTCCCATGAACTATTGTTCAGAGTGGATTTTCAAGTTCCTGTACTGCAGAGGGCTAACCTGGTACTACCTGAACTAATACAACTGTGAATCACCCTCCCACAAAAAATTGTTTTCTTGACACAATGAAAGTCTGAACCTTCAAGTTTAAGACCAGCAGCAATAAACATTTTTAAAAACGACAAGTTTAACCAGCACCAGCTAGTATACTATACACTGAATGTTTATGCCCCACCCCCAATTCCACTGAAACCTTATCCTCAGGATGATGGTATTAAGGTAGAGCCTTTCAGAAGCGATGAGGTCATGAGAGCAGAACCCTCGTGAATGAGATTAGTGCCCTCGTAAAAGAGACCTTAAGCAGCTCCCTCGTCCCTTCTACCATGTGAGGTTACAGCAAGAACATCACAGTCTATGAACCTGGAAGAGGGCCCTCACCAGATCCCAAATTTGCCAGTACCTTCATCCTGGAATTCTCAGTCTCCAAAACTGCAGGAAATAAATTTTTGTTCAAAAGCCGCTTAGGCTGTGGTGTTCTGTTATAGCAGCCCAAACAGACTAAGACACAGGACTTGTTCTACTTTCACAGAGTAAGATAAGATGCTGGATAGCTATCCAGTTTGTTATGAGTCATAAATTTATATTTTGTGATATTACTTTACTTTGAAAGGCTAAAAACTCCCAAATACAATATTTTAAATCAGTATACAATCAACATCCCTCATGTAGTTGTCTTCAATGTTCTGTATTTTCTGGATATATTTCTATACATAAATATACCAAGTTTACATAAGACATTCATTCCTTGATATACATCCACACATATAGATACACACACATACCATGTATACACGAAATGTACATGTAATATATGTGCAAGTTAGATAGATATACACACACCAACATCTTAAATCATTATGACTCGCTGAAGAAATTACTTTCTCCTGGTATGTCCTCATTTCTTCCACATGGCCCTCCTGGTTGGGAGAGGGTCAGTATGAAAGACTCAAGAGAAATGAAAACTCTCTGTACCTCCCAATGGTTATATTTTAAATATCAATTTCACTGGAACATGAATATACTAAATACATGATTTACTTTTTCCAGTTTGTCCTTTGCATAGTGACAACTATATAATAAATCACTCAAACCTTCCCTCTCAATCTATGTTTATGACTCAGTTTCACTGAATGCTTATGCTCACCATGCTTAATGGGTACCAACTCTTAACACTTGGTCCACAGATTCTGTACAATGCACCAAGAGAAATATTTTGTCTTACATCGGTCTCAATCTCAGAGGTGAGACCACCATATAACATAAGTTTAAAAAGAACCAAACTCAAGAATGAATGAGCAGGCCGAACACATAGTCCTCAAGGGAGTGATCAAGGAAAAGAGCCTGCATCCTGCCCACCAGATGGGTCTTCCCAGAGCCAAGAATTATTTGACTTGAGACAGAAAAGTCAAGGACCAACTAAGACCATGCCCCAAAGAGCAGAGGCTTAAATACCAGGCAGATCAAATGCAATAACAGAAATAAAGACCAAAAAAAAAAAAAAGCACTCAAAGATATTAGACACACAATAGGACCACACTAAGACTTTACCCTAAATATAATCAAAAGCACTGAAAAAAACCTGCCTTCTTACTACTTGAATCAATATTATTTAATGTCACATCCTAGCTAAAGACATCTCATATCGCACTCCCCAATGGCACTAACTATATCATGCTATGGTTATTCTCTTCCAATACCTTACTCCCTTTTCTGCCACCTTTGTTAAAAAAACAAAAAGTACTATATAAAAGAAAAGCTAAATGTCCTGCCATTTAGTGAAATAAACTGTAGCAGTATAGAGAAACAGAGGCAGAATCAACAGAATCCCAGCTTTGCCACAACACTGGTTGTGTGACCCTGAGTAAGTCATCTAACCTCTCTAACTTTCCTCATGTAAAATAGGGGTGATAATAATAGCATTTGATCACAGATCATCAGAGAAATGCAAATCAAAACCACAGTGAGCTATGACTTCACACCTGTTGGCATGGTCATTATGAGAGAGATAACAGATAGGTGTTGGTGAAGACATGGAGAAAAGGGAGCCCGGGCACACTGCTGGTGGGAATGTAAATTGGTACAGCCATTATAGAAAGCAGTGTAGGCCAGGCATGGTGGGATTACAGCTCACGCCTGTAATTTTGGGAGGCATTTTGGGAGGCCAAGGTGGGTGGATCACAAGGTCAGGAGTTTGAGACCGGCCTGACCAACATGGTGAAACCCCGTCTCTACTAAAAATACAAAAATTAGCTGGGTGTGGTGGCACATCACTGTAATCCCAGCAACTTAGGAGGCCGAGGCAGGCGGAGGTGGCAGTGAGCCAAGATCGCACTACTGTACTCCAGCCTAGGTAACAGAGAGAGACTCCATCTCACAAAAAAAAAAAAAAAAGGCAGTATAGGTATTGCTCAAAATATTAAAGACAGAACTACCATATGATCCAGCGATTCTACTTCTGAGTATACATTCAAAGGAAATGAAATAAGTATATTGAAGAGATATCTGTACTTCTATGTTCACTGCAGCACTACTCATAAGAGACAAGATATGGAACTAACCAAAGTGTCCATCAACAGATGAATGGATAAAGAAAATGTGGTACATATACACAATGGAATATTACTCAGCCATAAAAAAGAAAGCAATCCTGCCATTTGCAACATAACAGATGAATGATGAACCTGGAGAAGTTGGAGGGTATTATGCTAAGTGAAATAAGCTAGACACAGAAAGGCAAATAAGGAATCTAAAAAACTTGAACTCATAGAAGCAGAGAGCATAAGGGTGGTTTCCCAGGAGTGGGAGGTAGGGAAAATAGGAAGATACTGGTCAAAAGGTACAAACTTTCAGTTATAAGATGAATAACTTAGAGAGATCTTATATACAGCATGGATGGTGATGGATGTATTAATCTGATTGTGGTAATCAATGTGTGTATCAAATCAGCACGAATATATTCAATACACACACCCGGAATGTATTCGATCTTTTTCAATTAAATATTTAAAAATTTTAAGTGTGTGTGAGTGTGTGTGTGTGTGTGTGTAGCACACAGAACAATGCTTGACTTAAATTAGTCCCCACATCAGTACTACTGTTTAAATTAAATAAATAAATAAATAAATAAATAAACATGGGCCAGGCACGGTGGCTCATGCCTGTAATGCCAGCACTTTGGGAGGCCTAAGCAGGTGGATCACGAGGTCAGGAGTTTGAGACAAGCCTGGCCAACATGATGAAACCCCGTCTCTACTAAAAATACAAAAATTACCCGGGCATGGTGGCACGTGCCTATAATCCCAGCTACTCAGGAAGCTGAGGCAGGAAAATCGCCTGAACCCGGGAGGCAGAAGATGACACCACTGCACTCCAGCCTGGGTGACAGAGTAAGACTCCATCTCAAAAACAAACAAACAAAAAAACATGTGAATGACCTCATATGCAATATGATTTGATTCACAATTTTTAAAACCATGAGATCACACATTTGTTTGATATGTTCCTAGAAAGTATTAAAGTATTGTAACAAACTCCTACTTAGGCAAATTCACTACAGTCAGATCAAATTTCCTTAGAGGACCTTAAGCAAAGAGCCTGAATGTGCACATAGACATGAATTGTGTACGTATTATATACTCACACATAAACTTCCTTCTATTACTCACATTCTCATAGAGAGCTTGAAGGGTCTCCAGATCAACCACAGAATTGTCCAAGTTCACAACAGCTGTGGAAAAAAAAGAAGAATATAAATTGTCATAAACCGCCTGGGAAAAGATGTTTGGCCATCTCAGACAGCAGGCTCATGACCCAGCAGCCAGAGGGCGGAGGGGCTTTAACTTCAATATTTCCCCTTGCCCCCACTGCAAAGCCTGCACCCGGAATTTCACTGGGCCAGGTGTCAAGTGTTAAAGCTTTTACTTGCTCCACAAATACTAAATCCCGTGAAAATGGCCCAAGCAAAGGTCAGAGGGAAACCGTGAGGTCTGTCTTTCACGCCCGAACTGAATGAATTTGAAAAATCTGCTTAATACCACAAAAGTAAGCAAATCACTCTGGTGAGTGCTACATCCCAGTTTTATACCAATAAACACTTAAATTCACCAGTTTATCTAGAGCATTTGACAAAGGTAAAATTTAATCATTAAACTGATGGACTTAGTACAAAAATGACGGGTGCATTTCCGTATAATTCCTCAAAATGTTATAACCAAAGGATGATTCTTTGATATTGGTAGTGATGTTAGCACAGACGCTACCTTGAAAATCCATCCTTAAAATATATACTACCCATGGTTATACAAGGAAGAAGCCGGATAGACAATAGAAAAATCAGGAGTATCTTCTTTATGCATTTGTTTGCCTGGGGAAATTTGTATTGTATTTTGGAGTAGGTGTGCTTTATTACTTGGTTTAGGCATAGGTTAATAAAAATCATGCTGTGTTTTCTACGTGGATATTAGGTAGAAACAAGGTGAATTTGCCCTGATAGAATTTGTGCCAAGTAGCCAGTGAAGCTCTTGGAAGGTTACAAATTTCTGAGACAAAAATCACAAAGTGAATAATCACAAACTGGATATATTTATTTTGATAATGGAGGCATTTTACAATGTCTCATCTCTCAAAGTTTCACATGAGACATTATCTAGTTGAATCTGGCAAAACCCCAGGAAAGCATTTAAAAAGACAAGTGGGAAATAGAAGTATAGGATGGATGAGAAATCTAATTAAGGTAATTTGGCATTTGTATTTGAAGCTGGGAACAGAGCCCAGATTCACCAAAAAATATTCTATTAAGTAGAATACGACACTTCCAACCTAATAATAATCCACTATCTCAATTTCAAAAAAAAAATTAGGTCTGAAATATAAATCTAAGAGTAAGAGTCTCAGTCAAATCTTATTCATTAAACCATTTAAGGCCAAACTTATCACGAACTTTAATGTTTCAAAGTAGTAAAAGCACAGTCCAGCTAACTTTGATCACATTTTAAAAATTAATTAAAACGGATTAGCTAATAATTTTGCTATGATCATATGTAATGAAATGCATAAAACCTGAGTAAAAACAGCAAATTTATGTATGGAATTATCTTTTGATTTGTGCAGAGTCTACTTCAAGAAAATCTTACAGTGAATCCAAAGGTTTCTGATTTTGAAATTCATTAGCTAGCTAATAATCCAGTAATTCTCTACACGTTAAGAAAACTATAAAAGAAATCCTAAGAATCAACTTGGTGTCAGATTTCAACCCCAGAACAAGGCAAAGAAACACAATAATATTATTCATAATCAATTCAAAGCTCATAAAGTACACAATTGCCCTTTGACTTTATCATCATTTTAAACCACATTATTATTCTCACATAAAACTTTACTTGTGAATATTCTGAGGTTTTACATCTTTCTATCTCATGCAATGCCATATACATAAGATTGAAACAATATTAAGAAAGACAGACATCTCATGCAATGTCATATACATGAGATTGAAAGAATATTGTTAATAATGAATACCTTAATAAATGTCATGTGCTCCTAAACAAGTTCTCAAAGGGTCCTAACTCATGAAATATCATTTTTTACTCTTCCACAGAAAATCTCACTTGAAAGCAACACTGTTACTGTTTATCCACAAAATTTCCCCCTCGTTGGTGTGAGAGAAGTTAACACAATTCAAATGGAAATCTGCAGTTTTCAGGGCAAAAAGAAAGAAAGATTAAATCCTGACAGATGAATGGATGCAGTGACAGAAATTCTAGATAGGAGATAAAGGTAAAAGGAGGAATTTGGGAAAGATTAAGATTACCAAAGTGCTATACTTCCTCAATTTAAAAAGCACATGCTGACATTTCAGAAATCAGGACTTAGATTAAATTGTCTATGTTACTAGATGTTTAGTAGTGTCTTCCATTGCTCCCTTCCTTAAAATCTGTGATTTGGTCAATGGTGCATTTTCAATTGATGAAATTCTAAAATAAAGGAAATAAGATAAGCATTCCCAAATGTATTCAACAATGTAAGGTGTTTCCTATACATCAGTGATGCATTACACTAGCTTACTAGAAGGGTTAACAGTTACTTGAGTAATAATGATTTAAAGTTGGAGCTATTTGGGTGGGAATGTGCTGAATTTCCCAGCCTTGAAAATCTGCAGACAACTGGTAATGCACAGAGAATACAACAATCAGAGTTCTACATCATGTAAAGAATGACTGAAAGTTTTTTTTTTTTTTTACTTATTTACTTATGTACTTACCTATTTATTTATTTATGTATTTATTTATTTAGGTGGCAAAAAGATTTAAAGAAAAAAACTCCTCAGAAATTTCTTGATTCCAAATCCAAAATTTCAGCCTTGTTTGGGAGGAAAGAACCTGAGTATTGAAATTTTATCAAGGTGATATAGGTCCTCCAAAGGGAATATTATTTTTACAGGATACAGTTTCCTGATGTGTAACAAACATAGAACACGGAATGAAACTAAACTAAGTTTCAATTTAAATTTTTATTTGCTGCTGCATGACTTCAAGTAAGTTACTTTTTATAAGTTTTAGTTCCCTTATGGGGCAGAAGCAAGGAAATAATGGAAAATAGTAGCAAAGTTTTGGTTTTGGGTTTTTGTGGGGCACAAGGGCAATAATAAGTTAAAGGGTCTGGCATGGGGTTGGTGAAGGTTACTTTCCCAGGCCAACTTTTCACAAAATTTCAACTATTAGAAAATCCTCCCAGGCTGGGCATGGTGGCTCACACCTGTAATCCCAGCACTTTGGGAGGCCAAGGTAGGAAGATCATGAGGTCAGGAGTTCAAGACTAGCCTGGCCAAGATGGTGAAACCATCTCTACTAAAAATACAAAAAAATTAGCCGGGTGTGGTGGTGGGTGCCTGTAATCCCAGCTACCCAGGAGGCTGAGATAGAGAATCGCTTGAATCTGGGAGACAGAGGTTGCAATGAGCCGAGATCGCGCCCCTGCATTCCAGCCTAGGCGATTGAGACTCCGTTTTAACAACAACAACAAAAAAAAAGATCCTTCCTACTCAAGTGGCCTTATAATCAAGCCCAAGGTTAAACAAGTTGATTTTTTTTCTATTTGTGTTTTAGCTTCCTCATGTATCAAAAAAAAAAAAAATTCCTACTGCATCTACTGAGGGATGGCACCTTTACCTGAATGATGAGCTATTAGAATGAAACAAGAGAGCCTGGCACAGAGCTACTGGGACTTGTTCATTATACTCTGTCTTGTTTATGAGAATTTAAATGATTAAACACAAGACTAGATTTCAGATAAACCCAAAATTTAAAAGAATATTCCGTGATAAATGTTTAATTCAGATTACTTTACCCTCTAATATTCAGCAAGGTGCTACTGTGATTACACTTCAGATTAGAGGTCAGATATCTCACACTCATTTCCTCCTTGCTGCTTTAAGATGCTGAGTAACACTCACCCTCGCCTGGGACTCATTACAATTCCCACCCCCACCCAACCCCTGCAGTCTACAGTGCAGTTTTAATCACTTTCTCAAAAACATATATAAGTACATTTAACCAGGAAGCATCTGTTCTGTTTTTATGTGAGTGGGTTCACAGAGAAAGGTGTTGAGAGGAAGCACTGATCCTTTTGTATATTAAAAGATTATTCACTTATTTGTCAAATATGCTAACTTTCTAGGATTAAGACAAATGGAGATGTTTACCACTTCCTTTAAAGAACCTACACACAACCACATGTTAATAATTACTCCAGCTGGATGTGGTGGCACACGCCTGTAATCCCAGCACTCTGGGAGGCCGAGGCAAGCAGATCACCTGAGGTCAGGAATTCAAGACCAGCCTGGCCAACATGGTGAAACCCCGTCTCTACTAAAAATACAAAAATTAGCCAGGCATGGTGGTGCATGCCTGTAGTCCTAGCTACTCAGGAGGCTGAGGCAGGAGAATCACTTGAACCCAGGAGCCAGAAGTTGCAGTGAGCCAAGATCGTGCCTCTGTACTCCAGCCTGGGCAACAGAGCCAGACTGTCTCAAACAAACAGACAAATAAACAAACATCACTCCAGACCAAAATAGATAGCAATTCTTGTCTACAATTTTATCAAATGCCAATGTCTAGATAGAGAAGTAGAAGAACATAGTAATCTTTCAAGCTTTCATACAAATTGGCTGTATGTCTTTGATCAAGACACTAAGCTTCTCTGAGGCTTTATCAAGTGGGATAATAACTTTTGCTTATAGCATATGCTTATCCTGTGGAGAAAATAAGTAATTACATAGCAGAAAGATAACTGAAAAAGCCTTGGAATAATGGATGTGATAAATTTTAAGGTGTATTATTACCTATAAACACATTGGTTCAGAAATTAGATTAACTGGGTGCTAGATTAAAACTAGGTTCAGGACCAAACATGTGCTTTCAATAGTTAAAAGATCACAACAGCTATTCTCCTCACGAACTCCACCAATACGAACTCGCTAAGATCCAATGCCATTTTTTGTTAAACCATGCTGTTACAAATGAAAAATGAAATGGACTATTTTGGAAGTCAAATAGTCAATTTCACCTCAGATATTTAAAATGTCTCAAAACAAAATGTCCAAACAGAAAAAGAAATCTGTTTTTCTTTTGATTTCAAGATTTTGATTGATGGCTGCATTACATTAAAAAATTAAAGAAAAAGCAATTCAAAACTACCAAGTTTATAGACAATATTATAGACTCAACATAGGGGACAGTCCGACACTTCACTGTACACAGACAGATGTCTATCCTTGGACACTTGGTCTTTGCTATCAACTTGTTCTCGTTCATGGCTGCCTTTGTCAGCCCCGGAAATGTGGTACATGCTTCTTATTCTAACTTACTACAAATGCTGAATTACCCACAGGCTAGAGAGCAAAGTAATATATCTGTATGAATGTTTACATGATAAAATGAATCCTGTCTCTATACTTTCAAAGCACTGCACAGAAGGGAAAGAACCATATTTTAAGAGTGTGCCTTAAAAGGAACTCATTTAAAACAAAGCACTTCAAAAACATTATTAGACAAATTTGTTGATCTTTCCCATATTTTGAGTAGCCAGATTAATTAGTTCACTTTATTTGTTTAATCTCGTTTTTTAAAGAGAGAGACAGAGTGACAGTGTCTCACTCTGTCACCCAGGCCGGGGTGCGGTGGTATGACCATAGCTCGCTGCAGCCTCAGACTCCTGGGTTCAAGCAGTCCTCTCACCTCAGCTGCCCATGTGGCTGGGAAAACAGGCGCATGCCACTATGCCCAGCTAATATTTCTATTTTTAATGTTCTTGTAAGACAAAGTCTTGCTATGTTGCCCAGTCTGGTCTTGAACTCCTGGCCTCACGTGATCCTCCTACCTCAGGCTTCCAAAGTGCTAAGATTACAGGCATGAGCCACCATGCCCAAAGTATATGTATATAATTCAATCTGATATGATTGCTCTTGTTGAATGCAACATTTTAAGCTATGGAACAGTGTTAGTACCCGCCTTACGATGATACTTTTTTAAATCAGGGATCTGTTGCATGAGACAGGACTGGAGCCGTCTCTCAGGGCTGCGCTTGATGTCCCCTTCTTTTCATGAGCCATGAGCACTTATTCCAGCCACTGCAGTCACCTACTTTAATCTTTCCTGTGTGATCTGCTAAACTGGTGGTAAAGATGCCGCAAACCAGAAAATCTGTGTTTATTACCAAATGTGTTACTCATTTCTGCGTAGCAAGTTACACCAAAGCTTAGGGGCTTACAGAGCACACGTGGATTATCTCATACTTTCTGTGGGTCACAAATCCAGGTGCAGCTCAGCTAGGGGCCTCTGCCTCAAGGTCTCCTATAAGACTGCAATCACGATGTTGGCGGGGGCTGTGGTCTCATCTGAAGGCTCTATAGGAAGATCCATTTCCAGCCTTACTCATAGGCTATGGGCAGGATTCAGTTCCTCAGGCTGAGAGCCTCGGCATCTCACTACTGGTTGGCTGAAAGTCTGACTCAGTTTCTTGCCAGATGGGCTTCTCCATAGGGCAGCTCTCAAGGTAGTTGGCTTCCCTTAGAGTGACACAAAAAGGGCATACAAGACAGAGCCTCCTTCTCTTTGTAACCTTATTTTGGAAGTAGCATCCCATCACCCCTATTCTACTCTAGTCTGATCTAGTCTTTCTTCTATTCTGTGTGAGTCATGAGTCTAGCCCACATACAAAGGGTAGGGAATATCACAAAGCCATGAGTTTCAGGGGGAGGGGATCTCCAGGGATCATCTGAGGGGCCGCCCACCATAACACATTGCTAACCCATGGCTCTCTGTTCCCTGGACTTCAAGTTCCAACTTGTGCTGCTCTATGGATCTCTACCTTGTGCTAATTTTATTAATGTGAATGTTTTTATTCTCCTATTAGGCTCTAGGTTGACAAGATACATGGAGAAGCATCATGATTCAGTGGAAAGAAAAAGTGCACTAGTCAGGAAGGCTGGGTTCTGCTACAGACATAACCTATCAAATAAGCTAAACCTCATCATTTCTATAAATAGAGATCCTATGAGATATGATATTTAGATATGCAGAGACATGTGAGACCATATGGACAGACCCTTCCGTCCACAATGACATAGTCACGCTTCATTCACTGTTGTATCCTTTCTGTATCTAGAAGAACCCAGCATACAAAAGACTCGGAAAAACATCTTCCTTGAATGTTGAAAGGCTGAAATAGGCTGAGGTTAGTAATTCCCAAAAATCAACCCTACCTTCAATTTTACTGGACAAACTGACCGTTCTCTGAGATCATTCTGATTATTTTTTCATAAATAATCAACTTTAGCTGACATCATAGCTCAAAAACACAGAACACAAGGATAATAATTATGTCGTGTCACCTTGCCATCTGACGGTACTAGAAGACAGTGGGGCACAGTGGGCTCTCAAGTCAACAGACCCCGAAACTTATTACCTGCATAACCCAGAGCACCTTGATTCCCTCATCTACAAAAATGGACCTAATAAGAAAAGTACCTGTTCTACAGGGTTCTTGCAGGAGATTAAATAATAAACGTAAAATGCAGTGCTATGCACACTCAGAAAATGTTGGTTGTTATGATTATTATTATTATGGCTCATTTCATATTCCTACAATGGAGAATGTTGTTGTTTTTTTTAATATCCCTCCAAATCAGTATCTTAGATTGAGAGGTTTCAGATGAACCAGGTTGAAAACATTCTCAGCAAAAAGAAAAATGACAGTTTCAGTTGTACTGACAGTAACAGAGAAGACTAAACAAGTCACGACAGGGAAGGCATTAACACTAATTTGGGTTAAGGTAAGTGGAAAGGGAAGTAGAGTGAGCAGAAGCTTATATACAAAACGAGTGCAAATCAGCCTGTATTTACGGGTCATGCCCTCTTTTCACTGGCAGAGTAAGAAAGTGTATAAGGGCTTAAAGAAAGCATCTTTACCCCATTTAAAATGTAGAAACCACAGGAAAAGCTATGGTGAAATGAGCTTTGCAAGTTGCTGAGAAGCAAAGACCTTTGTTTGAGTAGACACTCATCTTACGTAACAGAGATCAGAAGCATCCTCTCCTTTAAAAGAGTCAGGTTTTTCATCTTCCTCTAGCCACCAGGAAATATTTTGTAAGAGACCTCTCTGAGGAACTGCAGGTAGCATGTCATTTAGGCTTTAAAATCAGGAAGAAGAGGACATTTAACAGTTAATTTTTGTTTCACTGTGTATTTCAGTGAACTAGAAACTTACATTTAGGGGTAACTGAAATTTATTTGACAATTTTTTTTTTTTGTAAATGTCCTACAAAACACTTTGGGGACCTGGAGTTATACACACTCACACACTCCCCCATCTAGAAGAGCTCACAGTATAGTGAAGTGGAAAGACACATCGACAAATAACTACACGACAATTACACCACAATAAAACACAAGGTAGAGTTTGTGCAAACAGGAGAAAGAATGGCATTGTCAGGTGTAAAAGATCCTAAAAGTGGGGCCGGGTGCGGTGGCTCACATCTGTAATTCCAGCACTCTGGGAAGCCGAGGCAGGCAGATCACGAGGTCAAGAGATCAAGACCATCCTGGCCAACATGGTGAAACCCTGTCTCTACTAAAAATACAAAAAGTAGCTGGGCATGGTACTGCAAGCTTGTAATAGCCACCTACTCAGGAGGCTGAGGCAGAAGAATCGCTTGAACCCAGGAGGTGGAGGTTGCAGTGAGCCAAGATTGTGCCACTGCACTCCAGCCTGGCAAGAGAGTGAGACTCTGTCTCAAAAAAAATGAAAAAAAAATCCTCAAAGTGACAGAGTACTAACCAGATAAAATCTTAATAGCATCACCTAACATTCAGGTTGCTTCATTTGATTTGCACTGTGATATATATTAATTACATACTGCTGGGAAGCATCTCTGGTTAAGATGGCACAGTAAGTACGTGCATTTGATTTTGTTCTCTCCTGAAGTTTCACTAAAGCTATAGTAAAAACATATTTAAAAAACATAAACCCATAAGGGCTAGAGGAAAGAAGAGGAGATGACAGCAGCAAAGTGTGGACGCTAGCCGCACCTGGCTTTGTAGACCTTAAAATGATAAAGCCGTACCTTTCAGGGAAAAAACTGAGCACCAACCCTGAAGGCCAAGGAACTGGCAGCACGTACTTGTCCAGCTGAGGGTAAAGCGAGGAATACCAGCAACAAGGAGCACTGGGTGAATGCTGCCAGTCAGTCAGTTACATGCCCATTCTGAAGAAGCCCCTCCCAACTTCAACAGGTTAACTTTCTTTAGAAATTAAATCAAAGTCTCTAGACAAAGATATAGAAAGCACAATCATAGGATAGGTTGCTATGCTGAACACACAGGGACCATGTGCAGTACTGTATGCTGAATGCAAAAGCCTCCATACCTCCTTTCAGCCCTCTTCCCACAACTTAAGGTCGAGAACACTACCACACAGACCTTGACTACCCAAGCCAGAAATGGGAAGTCTCCAGGAAATCTCTCAATCCCAGGAAAAAAGACAAAAAGATAAAGACATCGGTGAAAGCCCAACAGAAAACACACACCGAAAATGCTACACTGAACTCAAAGTCCAAAAGCCCAACATGAGAACTCAGGGCTTCTCATCACCTTTTGGACTTAAGCAAGAACAGACAGTCAAGGATCGAATCATCTACGGGAAGCCTCCACAAGGGATGTTGGAGATGGAAAAAAAAAAAAACAGGAAAAAAATAAAGCAGTAAAATGCCTCCAACTGCTACAAAGTGTCGTCAATGCTTGTGGCCTCCACATTCTTCTCTGCCCATCACTTCCTAATCCCACTCATCAAGTCTTTGCTCTGATTACTGAGTCACCAGTGTTTTAGATCTTGTGAAATCCAAATGCACATTTCTCAACCCTTGGCAGCATATGACAGTTATAAATTCCTTCCTTCTGATACACGTGCTAAAAATTTATCCTAGCTTCCAGTATACCACTCTCTCTTCCTGTTCTTCCTACTTGTAATGTTACCCATTCCTCAGTCTCCCCTGCCAGCTCTTTCTCTCCCTAACCTCTCATTTTTGGAATGTCCTAGGGCTCATTACCGCCACCCCTTTTTACCTATATCTACACTCACCACCTTGGTGGTCTCACCCAGTCTCATGGTGGGCTTGAAATACTCCCACACTTTCATCTCCAGCTTCTGACCTCCTTCCTGAACTCCTCACTTGTAGAACCAACAGCCTTCTCAGCATCACCACTTGGGTATCTAACAGGCAACACGCACTATCCATGCTCTTCTGTCTTACATGATGGAGATTCCGTCTGCTTGCTGTTCAGAAGAACTGTCCTAAATTCCTCGCTTCCCCTCACCTTCCACATCCGGTACATCATGAATCGTGTTGGCTCCACATTCCAAACACATCCAGAAAGTGACTTCACCACACCACCCGCCCTGCTACCACCCCATTCTCAGACATTCCCAACTATTGCCTGCAATTATTGCAACACCCTCCTAATTGAACAAAATGTTTCTTCAAACATAAAAACAGGGTAACAGAAAAACCCAATAGAAGATTTGGGAAATAAATGTGAGAATTTCCCAAAAGTAGATCAAAAAGGAAAAGAAGAGAAAAACCTAAGAAATTTAGACCAATTTGGGAAAGCCAACATCCAAATAACAGGAGTTCCAGGGGGAAAGAAAAGGTTGACCAGTTCCTGAGAGTAGATCCCAGTGAGGTAAGATTAACAAAACCCACAGAATCACGTACTCCCTCTGACCATATGCCTGCCAGATAAAAAGCACCTGGTTCACACTCTAGCCTGGCCAGAAGCTGTGTCCCTGGTGATCCCTCTGTTCACAGAACTCTCATTACAATGCCTATTTGTTTTTACATTTTTATGGACCTAGAAAAAGTCCTTAAAAACTTTCAGGGACTCTGAAACTAGAAGACAGATTACAACTTAGAAACTTTTTCTGCTTATCTTCTTTTATAATCCTTCATCTAATAATAGAAATATTTCCCTCTTCTTACCTGGCTAAGTTTGTGTTTGTCTCTAGGTGTTAAAAAAACAAAACATTATAAAGTTGAGGAAAAGTTGTGTAGACGGATGAAGAATTGCAAGACTGGACAGCTGGGGAAGGGAAAGTACTTTTATAGAGGATATCATCTGTATTCTTGTGGAATTAAGGAGAAATAAGAATTGAATTCCAATATCTTTGAGTTTATTAGGAAGTAAAATGAAAAACACAGGGTCTAGATGAGGGAGAAAATGTCATTCATTCCTGATTGATTGTTTCTAACTCAATCTTTTCCCTAGCTTAAAAGATTGGCTCATATTAGGGAGCAATGTGGGCATCTAGTTAGAATATAGTGATAAAGATTATTTGAAATATGAATTAATTCCTGACAGTGACCCACACGAAAATATGGCAAAAGTGTTAAATACATTTGAATCAGTTAAAAAATGTTTTCAGAAGTAAGTAAAAGAATATCTGAGTAGAGAGTGACTTGAACAAAGCTAAGATAGATCAACATTGATTCAAGGGCTAAAAAACGTGTAGAGCTTACAATTTTTAAGTGGTCTTCATATGCCTTTTCCTCACGTGGAATAATTGCTGCTACTGTACCATCCTTCACTTACACATTCCAGGCAAAATGAAAGAGAAAAGGGGAAAGCAACAAGGAGAAATGTGCAATGCAATGCCGGTGAATCATCAATTTTTAGAAGACTTCTACTTACGTCTCACTGACCAGATCAGTTTCCTATGGTCACCTGAAACGAAATGGAAACTGGAAAGTGTAGCTCTAAATGTGGACAAACTGCTATTTCTAACAAAATAGCAATTCCAAGCTCCAGTCTAAGTAATCTCCAAAACACTCCATAACTAGCAAGGCTCATGACTTTCCCTACCAGATTCCACCTTTTAACATCATAAATAAAAGTCATCTGATACACTTGAGCTATTCCCCATATTGTATAAAAGTATGTGTTCGTCCTTCCAAGAAGATTTTTAAAGAGCATAAGAGCAGGGATCTTGTCTTAGACATTACGATATCAAACCAGAGTGTCCTGCATATAGCAGACAACTGAAGAAGTGTGCAATGTGAAAAGCAAAAGTCATTGCTGAACCTCCGGAGAAAAATCAAAACAGACAACCTTAAGAAAGGATGCTGCCACTCACACATTTGCCTTCTTGGCTACAGAAATCCACAAAGGTAGAAATGCCTAAGAAAGCAAAGGCCAAATTAACTCAGGTAAAAATACCTGCTGCAAGTGGTACTACAAGCATAAACCTCTACATCATAATGAGGAGAGGAACTGCAAAGAAACGAGCAACAGACAGACATTACTAGAGGAAGAAGCCTCCTTTTCTTCCTCTGCATCTATAATCTGTGTTGGACATAAAAGGCCCATTTTCATCCTCAGGACTGCCTTAATTTTTATTTATTTCTATTACTGTTTTAATTAATCTGCTGGGAAGATATAAGAAGGAAGAAGAAAAAACAAAGCCTGGTAGAAATGTCTAGAACTAGCATCCCTCAATATTTATTTGAAACTCAGTAAAGCACAGAAACTATCAGGCAGTGCATATCACTGTGCAGCTGGATGTCAACGGAGTCAAGAATGACACCCAGTATTCCTTTATAAGGCATATATTGCTGGTGCATTAATCCCCAAATGAAAATCAGCATACCTGGGCAATTACATTAAAAACTTCCAACATGTATTACATAACAAACATTTTCTTTTTTTTTTTTTTCAAGGCAGAGTCTTGCTCTGTCACCCAGGCTAGAGTGCAATGGCGCGATCTCGGCTCACTGCAACCTCTACCTCCCAGGTTCAAGTGATTCTCCTGCCTCAGCCTCCCAAGTAGCTGGGATTACAGGCACCCGCCACTGCACCCAGCTAATTTTTGTACTTTTAGTAGAGACAAGGTTTCACCTTCTTGGCCAGGCTGGTCTTGAACTGCTCACCTTGTGATCCACCCACCTTGGCCTCCCAAAGTGCTGGAATTACAGGTGTGAGCCACCGTGCTTGGCTATAACAAATATTTTCTAAAGATGTAGCCAATCAATTTTTAAAATTTTTGTTTGATTTTGCTTGGCTTAGTTAAGTGAACATATCCAACAATTGATGAAAACTAACATTTCAAATGAAGTAAGACACTTGCTACCATATTCACTGGAACATTTTACAAGATGAAAGGAAATACTATTTGCATTCTTTCTATATCTCACCACTAAGATGCTTGGGCATCTAGAAACCTGGGGCCTTTGAGTATGCACACAAACACGGGCCTCTTACCAGAACACATGATGCCAGGCATTCTTAACATATACCTGAAGCCCCGCGCACATGCTTGTGAATTATATTTCAAGTGATTCTGGATTACTTGGAATTCAACTAATTCACGGATTATCTAAAGACCATGATAAAGGTAAGTTAAGACTGGCCGAGGTGGCTCACAGCTGTAATCCCAGCACTTTGACAGGCAAAGGCAGGCAGATCATGAAGACAAGAGATCAAGACCATCCTGGCCAACATGGTGAAATCTCGTCTCTACTAAAAATACAAAAATTAGCCAGGTGCGGTGGTGCATGACTGTAATCCCAGCTACTCGGGAGGCTGAGGCAGGAGAATCACTTGAACCCGGAAGGTGTAGATTGCAGTGAGCCAAGATAGCACCACTGCACTCCTGCCTAGCAACAGAGCAAGACTCCATCTCAGGAAAAAAAAAAAAAAGGTTCAGTTAAATGGAAAATATACCAACAGCACTCTTTTTTTGATCGCAAATTAAAATAGTGGCATTCTGTTCATTTCATTTGCAAGACTTCTAAATTTTATTACTGCTCTTCTGATTCAAAGCCTTAGTTTCAACAATAATATGTTTACTGAGAAGTCCTAACCCACCAAAATACTAACTCAAAAGTTGTGGTTTTCTCCAGAATTACATGAGACTTAGACCTTGTGTTTTGGATTTAGATAGACCTGAACTAAAAGCATGGATGTGTGACTAACCAGCTATGCAACTCTAGGAGGGACTGGGTAAGCTCACTGAGCCTCGGTTTATTCACATGGGTAATAGACATATTCGTGGTAATGTTATTATCCCCTTAAATGGATATTATAAAGATTAGAGTTAACTTCTCCATTGTGTGGTAAACAGTCCTTGTTACAGCAGGCACTTAAAAATGAAAATTTCTTTAGTTTTCTGTAAATGTCTAAATAGCACATATGCCTTTGTAGATATATTTCCTCTCCTAAAGCAAAATATAAATTAGAAAATAAGAATATAAACTTTGCATTATTGTTTGGACCTTAAAAATAAAAGAAGGACAGGATATTTGAATCACACTTCTATATTCAATTGGGCTAATTCCCAACTTCATGAACCAAAGTAAACAAAGATCTGCTTAAAGAATGATGAAAAATGGGTTATTTTCAAACAAGCAGGCAGTGTATAACTTGCTCTACAATAAGAAATGCACATATGACAGTGCTTTAGAGATATTACCCAAAAATGACAGTTATATTGTGACATTTGTCCTTCCCTTATTGTGTATTTAAAAACTTGCTAGTTAAATGGTATGATGTTGAAAGGGAACCATTTAGACCTATCTATAAGACAAAAATGTACTCTCTTGAGACATGCTTTTAAATATCAGAAATTGATGCAATAACTAAATCTTTTTATTCATTCACAAAGAAGACAGAATATCTTTTGGAAAACATCATTCACTCATTGAACAAATATTCACCGAATTCTAACTCTGAGCCAGGTACCCTTGTCTGCCCTGAGGATACAGCATCAACCAGACAGACATAGTTTCTGCCCTCATAGAGTTTACACCTTATTATCAAACAAGAAAACTGCATTTTTTAACAATATTCTATGATTTAGAAATCACCTTAATTTATACTCGCTTCTCTTTTTAAACAGTTTAGCATGGTGGAGCTTTACTATAAAGTACAGACAATAAAATCCCAAAATGCCATAGACTCTGCACTTAGGCTGCATAAAGAAAGGCTTTCCTGCAAGAAAAAAAGGAAATCCAAGACACAATCCAACGCTGGTACATCTCAAGCATACTTGCTTATACAAGGTTAACGACATAAGTTACTGATTAAGTCGGTAGGCTTCATACACCTATGGGCCTTGTTTATAAGAGCTGTACAAGTTAAATTGTTAGAGAACAAATGCATTTTGTTTGAGTCAGTATGTCGCCGTCTTGTCTAGGCAGGAGGAAAAAAATGGATACCAAGGCTGTGATCCTTTTGGAATAAAATCTTTAAATGCAAACATGATTACCATTGTAGACTGTTTAATCTAGCGATATTGTATTTCATTTCTGTTTTTGGAGAGGTTTGTTGATTTGACCATACTGGGTACGACTCGGCGCTTATCTCAACTGTTTAGATAAGATTTATTTGACTTTGGCAGGTGACAAAATCTAGGGTGTGGAATAAGGACGGTAGAAAAAAGGACTGGTATATTCCCAGAAAGTGTTTATTTTAAGCATAGTGTATAGATGAGTAAAGAGTTTCAAACAACGCACTGTACTTTATGTAAAACATCCACTGTCTGTTGAATGTTTTCCGTAAACCAGCACTGCAAAATGTCCTTTATTGGGCATAACGGACTTCACCTTCTTGCTTAGGTAAACATTCACGCTCTTGTAAAAGAGGGCTTAGTGAGTTACCCTGGAAATAGAACCCTAACTCTGGGATCACATTTTGCCACTGTTTTCTAACACATGTTCTAAAAGGGGAACAGTGATAAACTTTATTTTGAATGTAGGCATATATATTGCTCCATAAGTACAGAATCTATCAGAAATCTAAAACGCCTTATGCCAAAATAACTTGCATACCAATAAGAACCATACTTTTTTCAGTGTAATTCTACACAAACATGTCTCACTGAAAGAAACCTAAAACAGAAAAGCTTGAATGTATAAACACAATGATTATAATCACAATTTTAAGGGGAAAAATTTCCTTTTTAAATAGTTCACCTAAAACTTCACTTAAATATTCAACTTGTTTAGTAGATGAAAACATTTACATATTGGCAGGCATGTTGAGGTGGGGGAAAGAACTAAGAAGTTTGGTCACTAGAAATTAAAAATTCATCAAAAAAAGGAAACTCAGTTGTGAATTTGTAATATATGACTGAGAAGGTCAGAGCTTACCTACCAAAATTAGACATGTTAGGGTAATGCCTTTCATTGTACTATACTACAGAGATCACCTTAATTAACTTGTATTTCACTACATTGCCAATACGTTTAAAAATATGAAAAATCTAACACCCACATACTTATCACCTTCTCTTTGGAATATTTTTGTCCTTACATCAACACACAGTTAATATGTGCAACAATATGATGCACTGGTTTTTGTGTAGGTTGAGTCATATTTTGTTATTTGTTCAGTTAATGAAGGTTTCCTTTTTATCTTTTGAGGTATATGTTGGTGTGTAAGAATTAATGTTTCATTGCCTAGAGGAATGAGGAATTAGTTAAATATAGGGAAGAGTTTCAAATATTAGGAATTATCTGATGTGCTTTTAATGAATAAAAAGTTGCTCCTAAGTAAAATAAAACTTTCCTCAGGAGATCGAGACCATCCTGGCTAACATTGTGGAACCCCGTCTCTAGTAAAAATACAAAGAATTACCCAGGTGTGGTGGCACACGCCTCTAGTCCCAGCTATTCAAGAGGCTGAGGCAGGAGAATTGTTTGAACCCAGGATGCAGAGGTTGCAGTGAGCCGAGATCGCTCCACTGTGCTCCAGTCTGGGCAACAGAGCGAGACGCCGTCACAAAAAAAAAAAAAAAAAAACAAAAACTTTTCAAATACAAGATAGAAAGGCCTCTGTTCTAATTCCTCCACTCACATTTTTCAGTTCTAATTAAACTTCCCTAGGTGACTGGTGCATATGGAAAGTAGACAGTTAAGGGAATTTTCCTTCTTCTATCTACTGTGCTGTCCTCACACTTTCCATTCTCTCCAGAGTTCAGTAAGTACCACCTGCTTCTTACAGTGACGTCTTGACAAAGGAGGCTATCAAATTTGCTTCTCCCAACCCCAACCCCTTCTTTCTTCAGTGCTTTAAATATCCAGTGACTGTCAGCATTTCTGCAACTGCAGAAATGGGGTGTCCCACATATTTTGATTTAATTGAGCAAGATGTAGCTGTCCTTTTCTCACGGTATCAGAATTCTCTTTGCATTGAAGAAAACCATTTTTATTGTCAGAGCTTCCTAACATCCTTCAATCACTGGCAATATGTGCAAATAGTAAAAACACAGGACAAGCATCACTGTGTTAAAAAGCTTGGATAGAAACCATTGGTTGGGCTGGGCATGGTGGCTCACGTCTATAATCTCAGCACTTTGGGAAGCTGAGGCAGGCAGATCACAAGATCAGGAGATCGAGACCGTCCTGGCCAAACATGGTAAAACCTTGTCTCTACTAAACATACAAAAATTAGCTGGGCCTGGTGGCGGATACCTGTAATCCCAGCTACTTGGGAGGCTGAGGCAGGAGAATCACTTGAATCCAGGAGGCGGAGGTTGCAGTGAGCTGAGATCGTGCCACTGCACTCCAGGCTGGCGACCGACAAGACTTCATCTCAAAAAAATGGAAAGTTTAACCTATCTCGAGCACAGATGTGCTCCATCATATAACACTAGTTCCAAGTCTCTTCTCTTACCCGACTGCCCAACTAGTACAAATTACAGTTCAAGCTCAGGTTGCTTTATGAATAGTAAATGTCTCTAAGA
>CAUYLG010060434.1:0-15660 GCA_963573385.1 Cacajao melanocephalus
GTGGGAGACTTTAACATTATACTGTCAATATTAGACAGATCAACGAGATAGAAAATTAACAAGGATATCCAGGACTTGAACTCAGACCTGGAACAAGTAAACTTAACAAATATTTACAGAACTCTCCACCCCAAATCCACAGAATATACATTTTTCTCAGTATCACATTACACCTATTTTAAAAGTGACCACATAATTGGAAGTAAATCACTTCTCAGCAATTGCATAGCATTTCACGGGTTTAAATAAAATATTGGTTGGCTGCTTGTTTGTTATTTTCATCCCTTATTCCTTCCTATCTCCATTGTTAAGTACAATTATTGGCATAAAAGAGGTTTTTAATACCCATTTTTAGACTGCATTCTAGCCTGGGCAATAGAACAAGAATCCCGTTCTCTCTGCCTCTTTCTCTCCCTCTTTCTTTCTCTCTTACATTCTTTTTTTTTTCTTTCTTTCACTCTTTCTTTCTTCTTTTCTCTGTTTTTCTTTCTTTCTAAAAAATAAAGATAAATTTAAAAATGTTTAAAAAGATAAGCACTGTTTATTTTTACTCATGGTCTTCTCTGTTTTTTGTCCAGCTTATCCCTTTCTTAGCAATATCTTATTTTAACCTTCCACTACTCTGTTTGCACAAAATAATTGTAGTAGGTGATTACTGGGCACACAATAAGTTCTAGACACTCTTCTAAGTACTCTCATGGATTATCTCACATAAACTCCATTACACTCTGAAGGCAAGTAGTTTATATTAGGGTGATTTATACATAAGTAGGCTAAGCAGAGGGTCAGGATAATTTGCCAGAGCTTTCCTAGAAAATGCATGCTTCATTTTGGATTTAAATGCAGGCAGCCTGAGCCAGAGCCTTTGATCTCAACTACTGAACCATAGTACATGAATTCAAATTGATGTCTTGCACCATTATCACTGACCACATATGTATAATGAACACAAGAGTCCTCTCCACAGGCCCAGTCGGGGCCAACTTAGTACACGTTACATGGTCTTGCCCTTTAATGTGGACCTCTAAGTTCTCCAGTTCTAACCACCAACCCCTTACTTCCAGATCTCCAATGATACTCTAAATTTTTTAAATTAAAATACATATTCAAAATGTAGACATAAGGAGCAATGGTGATGAAAAAGAAGACAGAAGATAATTGAAAAGAAGAAAATAGGAACAAAGGAGAAGGAGAGAAGAGAGGAACCCAGGGAGGAAGATAATGAAGTGGGATGAAAGGAAGGAAGAAAGAAAGGAAAGAAAGAAAAAAAAATCTAAAAAGCAAAATAGAAAGGAAAGGAGGTGGGAAGTTAAGAAAAAAAGAAAACTACTGGAGTAAAAGGTCTAGTTAGGGAGAACGTGAAATAAAACAGGCACTTTGGAAATCGTCTGGCAGTTCCCCAGAATCTTAAACACACAATCACTGTATCCCTCAGCAATCCTACTGCTAGGTATTTACTGAAGAGACAGAGGAATCAAAAGCATGTCTACACAAACACTATTACAAAAATGTTCACGTGAGCATTATTCATTATAGCCCCAAAATGAATATAACCTAAATAACCATCAGTGGATGAAAGCATAGGTAAAATATAATGAAATATTATTTGGCCATAAAAAGGAACTAACACCAACATGGGTGAACCTTGAAAACATTTTGCTTAGTACAAGAAACAAGTCACAAAAGTTCACATATTGTGTGTGATTCTATTCATATAAGGAGTCCAGAACAGGTTAATCTATAGAGACAGATAGTAAATTAGTAAGTTCCTAGGGCTGGAGAGTCTGGAGAAAAATGGAGACTGACTGCTAATGAATAATGGGTTTCATTGAGGTGAGGAAATGTTCTAATATTGATTGTAGTGATCATTACATAACTCTGTGAATATATTAAAAACCATTGTATTGTAAATTTTAAATGGGTGAATCTTATGCTCTGCAAATTGTATCTCAATAAAGCTTACAAAAAATGTCTTGCTTTCATCTTGGTTCAATTCTCTCTTCCTTTCTCAAAGTCTGCAACATCCTTATCCATTTGTCTGTGCCATTGTCTTCCTTCTCCACCACAAAGACATTTGTGAAACCCAGAAGCCATTCTGTGCATACTTATTGGGGATGGCGGTTGGGAACAGGCTTAAGGAAATGTGTTGTGTGGGACGTTGGCTAGACAAAGTCAAGGGAACTGACCTCCCCAGGTGAACCTGGAGGAATGCTTTAGTCCAGGATAAATACAAACCTTGAAGAAGAGAATAGAGATAAGCCTGGGGAAAAGAAGCAAGAGGCGAGACAATTTAACTCCAGTCTCACACTATGTACTTGCATATGGCTTTGGGAAGGAATTACAGAAATTCTGTGTTTTACAACAGGTTATCCACTGTATTCTGCCTTTAGTTGGAGTCTTATCATTATGGTAACGGCTCATACACAGAGTCTCCATCCTCACTGGAGTATTCCCTGTGGAAGAGAAAAGCAGAACCAAGTTTGTTTCCCTCAAAACCAAATCTGAAGTGAACTGTGAATATTTTAAAGGAAGGGGACTTCCACAGAAGATACAACACCGTAAAGCAGCCCTGCTACCCCAAAGAAGCAACATCCTATCGTGGCAGCTTCTCCCAGGACTCTTTAATGCGAGAAAATGACACACTTGGAAGTGGGATGCGGTTCTAGAGAAGCGCACAGAAGCGCCTTCCTCTCAGCCAGACAGGCACTAAACACATGCTGAAAACCTGAGTTCCAGGCTTAACAGTAAGCAGTAAACAGTGTAGAGTGGTGAGCAACATCAAGTTCCTACTCTCAAGCAGCAGGTATTAGGGAATGATGGCAGTTAGAACACACCATGGTAGATGCAATGGGACGCCCATGGCAGGGAGCCTATAGGAGTGCAGGGAGAGAGGGTCATGTGGATGAAGAGAAGGGTCAAAGAAAGCTTTCAGAGCAGGTGACACTAAGCTGAGACAAAAGTTTTATCAGCATTATACAAGTGGAGCAGACACCACCAGGACGCATTGTGAAAAAACAGTATATTTAAAGACACTCAGATTTAAGAGCCTTTAGACACGGAATAACACCGAGGTCAGGGCTCGGGTGACTCATGAAGAGATCAGTACAACGGTGAAGAATAGTCCCAGTCCATTAGTCCCCCACTACCCTTGACTCAATTTTAGAGTTCCCAGCAATGGGGTGACGCCATCCAAGGCTCAGAATCTTTCTTTCTGATTAGATTAACTCCCTGCATCCAGTATCCTGTCTTAAAGGAAGGTGGTTTGAGCCCTGAAAAAGAAAATTTCCACAATACTCCACCAGAAGCCCCTGATCACAGGACACATTTACCATGACTTAAGAAAGAATATATTTTAATAGCTACACAGAGACCATTAGGCATTTTGCATGTTTGCATCTTACTCCAACAATTTCCATTTCTGTAGAATTCACATTCACTGTACCATATAGCGAAGGCTGCAAGAAGAAAAACTGTTGAGTAGAGAAGGGAGGCGTCATTGTTGCTTCCCAAAGACAGCAGAGATCTCTTGGGAACTACATCAGTGGTCTGCCCTTGGGCTTGGTTCCAGGCATTATACATCTTAGAACCACAGCCTGAGCAGGAGGAACTAGGGAGACACTTAATTCTTTCCTGGCAGACAGGGAGACTCAACACTCTCTTCAGAACCAGACTGCACATGGCTTTCAACTTACATTTTCTGCCTTGCTGCAGGAATTACATATAAAATGGAGAGCAGAGAGCATTTCTAGGGATATCAAAGCCTGGGCTGAAGCCTCAGGGGTGTGATTGAGGCAGACAGTTCTGGCTGACCAGGAGCCCCTGAAAACTCACTTTACAAATAACCATCATTTAGGGGGTACATAAAGCTTAGAAATCAAATTGGATCTCCAGTGGAGGCCAAGGAAGGACCCAAGGGAATGAGGGGAGTTAAGAAACAAGATGAGCAGGGCTGCAGTCTTCTGTGTGTGGAATTGGACCTCATTCCTCAGAGAACAGTTGGAGTTCACAGAGTCCAAGGGAATGGGAGAGAGGTAGGCTCTGCTTAAATATACGCCAAGGTTAAGCCTAGGCCGACAAGTTAACCACTGCCAAACCATCTCTCAAACATTTACCAATTTTTATGCAGAAGAGAAAGAGACCCAGCTTCAGGAGTTTTTCCATTCTGCCTCAATTGATTCTTGAAGCTGATTCTGTAAGAGAGCATGTAGCACTTGAGCTGCTTGGTGGTAGAGCATTGTCTGTGAAGACCAGCCTTCCAGACACTTTATAACACACTCAGCCAAGGGTATTGACCAGTAGGGACGGAAGAGGAAGGGAAAATAACAAATCTAAACTTTCCTCTCACTGCAACGCTTCAAATCCCTCCTCCATTATCCATTATGTCCCCCCTGCCTGCCCTAGGACATTGTTTTAGGCTGCCACAACTACAGGTGACAAGGATCACACTCTCAAGTTAACACATTTTTGTGGACAGCACACTAAGTGCCTAGCTAACTGGGGCAAGTTACACCTGGAGTTGAACATCAGATACGAAAGAAATATTCTCTCTTCTAAAGCAATTTTCCACTTATCCAGAGAGCAGATAAAGAGTATAAATAAATCAAGATGAGATCACTACAGAGTCAAGCTGTGTACACCAGAAACTCCAATACAAACAGACATCCAAGGGGCATTTTCTCAACAATGTGGGGGTGAGTTACGTCTTAAAAATGGTCAAATTTGGCTGGGCTCGGTGGCTCATGCCTATAATTCCAGCGCTTTGGGAGGCCGAGATCAAGACCATTCTGGCCAACATGGTGAAACCCCATCTCTACTAAAAATACAAAAATTAGCTGGGCGTGGTGGCATGCGCCTATAGTCCCAGCTACTTGGGAGGCTGAGGTAGGAGAATTGCTTGAACCTGGGAGGCGGAGGTTTCAGTGAGCTGAGATTGCACCACTGCATTCCAGCCTGGCACCTGGTGACAGAACAAGACTCTGTCTCCAAAAAACAGGGTCAAATTTAAAGAATAGAAGATGGAATTTCAAGAGAAGGTTAAATCCTCTGGAGATAATAGCAGCTGGGATAGAAAATGATCTTTTGAGCCACCACAGCGGTTCCCTACTTTAATCATCTTGTTATTGATGCCTTGATTCTCTGGGATCAGACTTACTTGCTTCTCTTCCTCACAACTTATATTCACTATCAGACTTGAGGATATGTTATCTCTAGCCTAGCTCTTTCTCGCTTTGCTAGAAGAAAGAAGACTTAGTGACCAACAGGGCGGCCCAGGGATAGGTAAGATATTTTGCACACTAGTGCCACTCCAACGTCTCTGGGATGTGCTGACATCCTCTGACTTCTTTATCCACATCTATTCTCCAACAGTGAAACCATGAACTTTTTCTCCCAGCCTCCTGAAGCACTCCATTTCCTGTGCTGATCACCCACGTGAGGGTAACTAGGTAACTTACACTGAAAAACACCACCCACACCTAATGTCACAGAGCATTCCTTTCCCTCCCCCATCAGCCCCTCAGGAAGATTAATACTTCCATGGGTACAAAAAGTCCTTTGTGTATGCAGGATGGTGACAGAGAGTGACTTCTGAGAACACTCACACTAAGTCAGAGCTAACCTCAAAATTAAAAATAGAGTCCAAATGTGAAGAGTATATGGCTCAGGTACATGTCAGACACGGTACAGACATTTCACAGGACTTTCTTGCCTTCCAGGACCAAGGAATAAAAGAAAAACTACCAAACACTATAAAAGTCTACTGAGATAACAAAAGCAGTACAAGTACTAAACACATTAAATAGTAAACTAGTCATATGTGGAGAGAATCAATTCACAGAGCATGGGAAAAGAGAATAAAACTGAGACTCAATTATGAGGACCTACATTTCAATCCTTGCCTTTCCTTCATCTAAGGCTGATTTTCACTTTGAGATATTTTAGAATAATAGGTTTTTGCTTACTTTATAAAGGCCTCTGAGTGCACTGTCAAAAATAGAATACAACTCTACGTCCACATGCAAAAAAAAAAAGGCATAAACTTTACACTTCCTAATTAACTCAAAATGGATCATAGACCTAAATATAAAATGAAACACTATAAAATATTAGAAGATAACATAAAAGAAAATCTAGTGGAAGGTTTGGCAATGACTTTTTATATACAACACCAAAGGCAAAATACATTAAAGAATAATTGATAAGCTGGACTTCATTAAAATTAAAAATTTTGCTCTGCAAAATACTTTGTCAAGAGAATGAAAAGGTGAGCCACAGACTGGGAGAACGTATTTGCAAAAGACATCTGATAAAGAATTATTATCCAAAATATAAAAAGAAGTCTTAAAAATTAGCAATAAGAAAACAACCTGATTTAAAAATGTGACAAAGACCTTAACGGGAACCTCACCAAAGAAGATATGCAGATGGAAAAGAAGAACATCAAAAGATGCTCTACATCATATGTCACTAGGAAAATTCAGACTAAAACAGAAATGAGATACCACCACACACCTATTACAATGACCAAAATACAGAACACTGACAACAACAAATGCTGGTGAAGATGTGGAGCAACAGGAACTCTCATTCATTGCTGGTGGGCATGGAAAGTGGTACGAGCGCTTTGGAAGATAGTTTGGTGATGTCTTACAAAACAAAACATACTTTTATCATAGGATCCAATGATTGTGTTCCTTGGTATTAACCCCAAAAAGTTGAAAATGTACATCTACCCAAAAACCTACCCAGGAATGTTTATAATAGCTTTATTCATGATTGCCAAAACTTGGAAACAACAAAGAGGTGCTTCCATAGGTGAAGGAATAAATAAACTGTGGTGGATTCAGACAATGAAATAGTTATTATTCACTACTAAAAACAAATGAACCGTCAAGCCATAGGAAGACATAGAGGAAACTTAAATGCATATTATTAATTGAAAAAAGCCAGTCTGAAAAGACTACATACTGTATGATGTAGTCTCAAACTGTCTCAAAACTATTAAGACAGTTAAGAGTCAAGAAGAGAGGGATGAATAGGTGAAGCAAAGGAAGGAAAGAGGAGTTTGGGGAAAGGAAAACTGCACTGTGTGATACTATAATAGTGGATACACATTAGTCCAGATCCATAGAATGTACAGTGACATTCTACAATGACATAGAATGTACAGTTCACGAAGAGTGAACTGTAATAGAAACCATGGACTTTGAGTGATAATAATGTGTCAACATTATTATGTTGACATAGGTTTCTTAGTTTTGACAAATGCACCACTCTGAGCTGTTGAGAGTGGGGAGGCTGTGGTTTTGAAGGGACAGAGTGTAAATGAAAATTCTCTTTACATTCTATTTAATTTTGCCATGAACCTAAAACTGCTCTAGAAATGAAAACATATTTTAAAAAAATATATGTAAATGGTCTAGGAATTGATATTAGCAAGATAGCAGACTAGGAAGCTCCACATCCTCATTCACCCATGAAAACGTTAAAACAACAACAGAAACTAGAGACTGGCTAGAATAATTTTACAAGAGCTCTGGAAAACAAAGATACATAGCAACCAAGTGGACACTCACTCAAAAAAAAACCTACATTCAACTGGCAGAAATATTTGTGGTGTTTTCATTTGCTATTGCTATTCTCTCTTCAACATGATGACATTGGGAGAAGCAGCCCAGTTTCATTTCCTTCCCTCACCTGGAGAGGGCATAGCAGGCCTTATTCTATCCTTATTTTTATGCTGGAAGGCAGCACGTCTTGGAACTAAGGCTGAAAAGTCAAAGGTAGTGGTGGTCCCTTTTCGTGATAGCTGCAAGGTGACTTTAGACCTATGGGCATCTACGGGAAGAGATTTTGGGTGAAAGAATATAATAGAATATTTAAATGTCCAAGAAAAAGTTGAGGGAGACTTTTTGGGAAAGGAAAACATTAAAAGCAGCTGTGTATATAAAGGAATAGAAAAAAAAAGCACATATACAAGCCCAAGGAAGACACACACCCGGAAGAGATTTGAGGAGACCTTAAGTCTTCAACCCAGCTTTATACCAAGGATCAAAACATTCCCTTCTAATGAATAAATATCTTTTCTGCCCTTCTGCAAAGATCGGAGTTGCTGTCTTCTTAAATGTCCTTTTTTAAAAATCACAGAGCATCGACAACAACAAAACACGAAAACATGGCCCATTCAAGGAAGAAAATAAATATCCAGAAACTGTCCCTGAAGAAACACAGACATTCAGCTTAATAGAAAGATTTTAAAACATCTGTATTAAATATGTTCAAAGAGGTAAAGGAAAACACAGGCAGAGAACTAAAGAAAAATGAGAAAATTATACATAAACAAAATGACAATATTAAAAATAAGAGAGAAAATATTAAAATATCCAAACAAACATTGGAACTGAAAAAAATGTCTAAATTGAGAACTTCGCTAGGGAGGACCAAAAAAGAAAACTAAAACGTGCAGAAGATAAACAAACTTGAAGATAAATCATTTTAAATCAATGAGTCTGAAGCGCAAAAGAAAAAGGAATAAAGAAAAGTGAACAGAGGCTTAGAAACTTGTGAAGAATCATCGAGCAGACCAATATATGCATTATTGTAATACCAAAAGAAGAAAGGGACAAAGAGAGTACATGAAAAAATAATGTCTTACAATTTCCTAAACTAGAGAAATTACGTGGGTCTACAAATCAAAGAAGAGCAACAAACCCTAAATAGGCAAACACAAAGAGAGAACCACACTAAGAAACATTATAATCAAACAACCAGTACAGTCATGCATTGCTTAATGATTGGGAAGCATCCTGAGAAATATATTATTAGGTAATTTCATTGCTCTGAGAAGGTCAGTGAGTGTACTTACACAAACCTAGATAGATACTCTACTACACACATACCTAGGCTATATGGTATAGTCTATCGCTTCCAGGCTACAAACATGTATACTGCATGTTACTGTGCTGAACGCTGTAGGCAATTATAACACAATGGTAAGTATTTGTGTATCTGAACATAGAAAAGATACACTAAAAATACAATATAATACAAAAAATAAAAGATGGTACACCTGTATAGAGCATTTATAATGAATGGCGCTTATGGGACTAGAAGTGCTCTGATGGTGAGTGAATGTGAAGGCCTAAGACATTACTGTATACACAGACACACAGGCAACACTAAATTTATTAAAAAATATTTTTATTTCTTTAATAATAAATTAACTTTAGTTCATGGTGCTTTTTTTAAATGTGAATGGATCTCTATGTCCAGAAAAACTATTCGTCAATTAACAAACTTAATTTTTTTAACTTTCTGACTTTTTTATAATAACACGTAGCTTCAATAACATGAACTCATTGTACAGCTGTACAAAAATATTTTCCTTATATCATTATTCTCTAAGACTTTTTCTATTTTTAAACATTTTTGTTTAAAACTAAGGTACAAATGCACACATTAGCCTAAGCCTACACAGGGACATAATTATCAATATCACTTTCTTCCAACTCCACATCTTATTTCACTGAAAGTTCTTCATGGGCAATAACATGCCTGGAACCACCATCTCCTATGGTAGCAATGCCTTCTTCTGAATTACCTCCTGAAGGATCTACTTGATATTCTTCTTGAGGAGGTGTCACTCTTTTCAGAAGCATTTCCATGGTGGTTTGCTTGTTTGTTTGTTTCACCATAGATTTGCTCGTAAGCAGGTACTGCGTCATGAACATTCCTATTAATCAAAATCTTTCCGTTTTGGGATCTATGATTTCAACAATTTTTTTTAGCTTTTTGAGATCTGCAATAGTTTCTACTAAACCATTAACTGTGGATTTTGTGGGGAGTTCTTTTTCTTCTTCAGTACTTTTTATCTTGCCTTTTCTTCAGCTATTCATTTCTGTTTCAGCGCAATTATAACCTTGTGGGACCACTGTTGTATATGTGGTCCATTGTTTACCAAAATGTCATTATGCGGAATATGAATGGATCTCTATGCCCAGAAAAACTATCTTGCAAGTTACTGTCTATATAACTTTCATTTCAACTCAAAGGACTATAGAATTTCTTATAGGTTAAGTCCAGTGATAATGGAATTCTGTCATCTTTCATTTGTCTGAGAATTACTTAATTTATCCCTTAAAGAACAGTTTTTCTAGATTTAGAATTCTTGGTTGAAAGTTTATTTGAAATCTCAGCATTTTAAATATAATATCTCACTGTCTTCTGGCCTGCAAGATTTCAGCTGAGAGATCTAATTATAGTCTTATTGTGGATCCCTTTTATGTGATAAGTTGCTTCACTCTTGCTTTCAAGATTGTCTCTATTTTGGTTTTCAATAGTTTGATTCTTGGATTTGTAGATTCCCATGTATTTCCTCAAGTTTGGGGAGTTTCTGGCCTTTACTCTTCAAATAAATTCTCAGTTATTTTTATCTCTCTTCTTTTTCTGAGATTCTTATAGTGCGTATGTTGGTCATCTTGACAGTGTTCCATAAGTCCCTTAGGCTCTGGTCACTTTTCTTCTTTCTTTTTACTCCTGAGACTGAATAACTTCAAATTACCTATCTCACTGTTTGTTGATTTCTTTTTTCTCTTTGTCCTCTTGAGTCAGCAGTTGAATCCCTCCAGTGAATTTTTCAATTCAGTTAATTTATTTTTTCAGCTCTGGAATTTCTATTTGATTCTTTATAATAATTTCTGTCTCTTTGCTGATATTGTCATTCATTCATATATTGTTTTTCTGATTTCTTTTAGTTCTTTGTCCATGTTTTCCATTAGCTCTTTGAGCATATTTAAAACAATTTTTGAAAAGATTTTTTTTTCTAGCAAATTTAAGACATAGGCTTTCTTATGGTTGGTTTTTGGAGATGTATTATGTTCCTCTGAATGAGCCATGTGTTTGTAGACTGAATGTTTGTGTTTCCTCCAAATTCATATGTTGAAATTCTACTGTCCAATATGACAATATTAGAAGGTGGGGCCTATGGGAAGAAAGTAGAATTAGATAAGGTCATGAGAGTGGAGACCTCATAAATGAGGTTAGTGTCCTTGTGAGAGTCATGAGAGAATTTGCCTCCCCTCTCTGCTCTGCACTATGTGAGAATAAAATGAGAAGCTAACAGTCTGCAATCTGGAAGTGGGTCCTCATCAGGACTCAACCCTGCTTCCACCCTAATCTCAGACTTCCAGCCTCCAGAACCCTAAGAAAGAAATTTTTGTTGTTTAGAAACTACCTAGTCTATGGTACTTGGTTGTAGCAGCCCAAACTTACTAAGACATCATGTTTCTCTGTTTGTTTGTTTTCTGTTGTGTTGTTGTTGTTGTTTTGTATACACTGTAATCTTTGGTTGAAAGTGGGACATTTGAGAAAGTGGACCTCCCTCCTACTCTTTGAAGATTGGTGTGAAAGACAATAATTGGTGGTCCTCCACACTTGGGGTCAGCCCTGAGTGGAGGCTTATGGCCTTCTCAGATATTTTGCAGATGTGTCCTGTCTGGGCATGTGTTGTGTACATTTTAAAAAATTTCCCTCATATCTAAGGCTGCTTTTAAATGTCTTAATTTTCCAAAGTGTCTCATTTCAGCTTTGAAAGAGCTTCGATGGTCTATGATATTTCTCTGCCTATACTCTCTTGCTCTGAGGTATTCGCGGTTCTATAGTCCCCTGCAGTTTTCACCACCATGACACCCACTACTGTCTTCTGCAGCTCCCACCAGCCTAAGATCAAACTGTACCACTGTTCCTTACCTTAGTTCCAAGTCAGGCAAGATAGAAACCTAGAAGTGCACAGATTCTAGAAGTTCACAGCGAGGCCAAAATGTTGCATACAAGTTTTACTCTGCTCAATTCTTCCCAAGAGAGAATCAGAAATAACTGGGCCACTTCTTCTTGATAGCCCGATGCCACACTGAGTTGGGGATGAAGCAAGGGCAATAAAAAAATACCATAAAGTTTCCTATTATTCAGAATGTGACTTTTTCTTAACTTGGGTGTTTTCTTCATAATTTTAGACCTTGAACTGGTTTCCAGAGCTGCTATAAAGATAATTTAGAGCCTTGAGCAAAATACTAGATTCACTTATGGAGAAGAGTCATTTTTATTGTATTATATATTCATAGCAAAATATGAAAATGTTATAACTTTCAATTTATTTAAATTTGTTTTAAGTCCTATTTCATCTTTCTTATCAAGTTCGTTTTTAGATACTTTTAATTCCAAATATTTTTTACATATATATATATATATATATATATATATATAATTTTATTTGAATGCTTTTGGCAAAACCAGAAAAGAGTCAGAAAAGTTCTGATTCTTCGCTTTGTATTCAGCCTCTGCCCCAATTTCTTTTGGCATTCTAATAGACTTTCAGACTTTCTGAAGACTTTCAAATATATAATTATTAACTGCAATTCATGAGTCATTCTCTTCCTTTCCAGTTTTTATACCTCTGATTTATTTATCCTGTGTATTTGCTTGGTTTGTAATGTTAGATAACAATGGTTAGTAGCTTTAGACATTATTTTAATAGAAGGTATTTTGCTTAATGTTTAATTATCCTTAAGATAATTTCCAACTCTTTTTAAATAGCTTTCTCAATTTTATTTACTAATATGTGATTTAATTTTTTTCATGTTTTAAAAGGGATGGACGTTATTTTCATTTATGCTCCTTTGTCAAATAAATTGGACAACTTGCCATATTTACTAGCATATAAAAGGAGCTGACAAGCTTTTTCTGTAAAGGGCAGAAGGCAAAGAGGCAAAATTGAAGCAAAATACCAAATTTGGAAATATTTTATAGGTACACATGTAATTAATTTCCACAAATTTTTTGTTAATTAAATTCAAAATATAATACACTCTGAGTATAAGTTTTGTAATAAAAGTCTTCTACTAAGAAGAATAAAGTTCTTTTGGGGGATAACATTTTACTTATTTGAGGTTCAAAATCAGTATTCCCTATGATTCTATTTGACTGTAAATGTTCATCTGTCATGCTAATCTTTTATAACAAGATTTTATTTATTTTGTTTTTTTAAAATATCTTTCACTCAAGTATATGCAGCCAAATACTATTAATCCAAAACCATATGATTTTAATTGAGATATTTATTGTTTGCAAGACATTTATAGGTTCTTCTGTATATTTACTTTTTAGCATGCTGCTGCACTGCAGATTAATGAACTCCCACTGCTGTTTACTCAGTTAATCTCAAGGGGCTCCTCAGGCAGCCAAGAGGTTTGGGGGAGGGGTGACCTCTTTCCAGCATCGTGGCTTCTGGCAAGAGACTATTACAAGATTATGCAAAATTTGTAAATGAGGAGTATGTTGCCAATATAAACCAAAAATTACTAAAATGTTATGATGTCCTTAATGAGTATGTCCAAAAAGTCTCGTAGGAGGAGAATGACATCACTGTAATGCAGTACCTGCCCTCGTGGAGAAATGTGGATGTAGTTAAGATTTTGTCTGCAAAGCTAGTGAAGTGCCCTATGGGTAGCCTGGAAAAAAATGTATTGCAACTGCAGCTGAGAGGCTGTTGAAAAAGGATGGAGTGAAGAAAATATGTTAACCAAATATATAAATAACAAAATATTTACCTGTTTTCTGTACAGAGTCAGTAATTTTAATATTATTATATATTGGGCATGGGGTATTTAATAGATGAAGCCAGCATTAAGATGGTAGTAATCCATCATGAGGCATTTTTTCTTTGTTTTTCCCTAGGTTTAAAAGCAGGCAAAACTAAACTGTCAAATACGGAAGCACTGGGGATCTGGGGATAATCGTCAATCATTTCCTTCCTTCCTTCCTTCCTTCCTTCCTTCCTTCCTTCCTTCCTTCCTGTCTTCCTTCCTTCCTTCCCTCCCTCCTTCCTTCCTTCCCTCCTTCCTTCCTTCCTTCCCTCCTTCCTTCCACCCTTCTTCCCTCCCTCCCTCCTTTCTTTTTCTTTCTTTCTACTTTCTTTTCTTTCTTACTTTTTTTCTTCTTTCTTTTTCTCTTTCTTTCATTTCTTCTTTCTTTTTCTTTCTCTCTCTCTCTCTTTCTTTCTTTTGAATGACTTACATTTGTAGGCAAGTAAAATCTCCTGCTTTTTGTCTCCTGTCTGCTCTCTGTGGGTTTTATTGTTCTTTTGGCTGTTTACTTGATAACATCCTGCTGGTCCCAAGTGGCCTGTCCATAGGCTGCAGCCTCCCTCTCTAGGGAGCCTAATGACCCCTGAGTTATCTGGATCCGTTTCCAGGAGTGTGACAGTGGCCTCCTCAGTGTTTTTGAGGCTCTGAGCTGTGAGCACGATGCCCTTGGCATGCCAGTAAGCAGCAGTGTTCAGTGAAAGCCCCCGTGCATGACCTAGACATTTTGTTTTCTTGAATCAATTGCATAAGTTCCTAGGGAGTCTAAGGTGGGGCAAGGATAAAGTGTTCTTTCCGCCGCTTTTTTTTCATCAAGCATTTTGCCACTGGTATCCATGGGCATGATCCTTTGTACCCCACTAGGTTGGGGAATGAACTGTGACAGCAGAAGGGGAGCAACAGCACAGTTGTCCACATCCAGAGCAACACCTTTGTCAGGCACCACGGTTTCCTAGGCGGATGTCTTCACATCGGCTCCACGTGTGGTTCTCAACTCACAGGTGCCTCTGAAGATCACTCGGCCTCTACTCAACAGGGCATGCTGAAACGCACAGAAAAGTAGAAAGTCAGTTTGCCCCACCGCTTGCCAGTTTTGCCCTGCCCACTGATCAAGCCTGCCTCTTGGCACTTGGAGGGAAGCAACACATTGCTCCCTTCAGAGGAGACTTTTATAAACTTAGCTAGTCAGTCAGAAAATGGGTGCCCCAGGAGTCCATCTTCCTGGAATCTAGGCAAGTAACAGCTGAGAGCAGAACTCAGAGAAAACTCAGCTTTGAGTTCTTAATTTAGGATGGCAATCTATAGTAACACCCGACAAAGCAGTAACACCAAGTTCAAATGTGTGCCAGCAGGTGGCAGCACCTTCCCAGGAAGCAGCTGCCAGCTGCTGAAACCAGTTTGTAAACCAAGAGCCGACCCAGTGGCGTATCATTCCATTCCATTCCATGTTTGGCAAATCTAGGCCAAGCAACCCTACTCACTGTGCGAATTGTTTTAAAATGTAAGTTTTGTCATTATTCAGGAAAGTTGAGGCCAAAACATTAGAAGATGATTTTACTGTACGTAAAACTGGACCTCATTCCTCAGAGAGTAGTCGGAGCTCACAGAACCCAAACAACTGGGGGAAATACAGGCTCTGCTTTGACACATGCCAGCATTAAACCCAGGCTGATTCATTAATCATCATCAAACCCCTTTCCAGTGATTTGCCAATTTTTATCCACAGCAGAAAGAGACTCAACTTCAGCAAGTTTTTTATTCTCCTTTGGCTAATTCTCAAAAAAGATTCTGTTAGAGATCAGATAGCACCTTAGCTGGCAGGTGGTGGAGCACTGACTGCTAAGGTCAGGCTCCCAACCATTTAACAATGCACTCAGCCAAGGGACAAGACAGCCAGAGGGCAGATCTCAATCTAAGCCATTTACTTGTGTCAATACTAGGATCCCTCCTCCATTATCCATTCCTTTTCTCTGCCTCTTCTCACCCTTCATTGCTCCAGGCGGCTACAACTGTATGGGAACTAAAG
>CAUYLG010060435.1:0-84850 GCA_963573385.1 Cacajao melanocephalus
AACATGGTGAAACCCCATCTCTACTAAAAATACAAAAATTAGCTGGGCATGGTGGCGCATGCCTGTAGTCCCAGCTACTCGAGAGGCTAAGGCAGTAGAATTGCTTGAACCCAGGAGACGGAGGTTGCGGTGAGCCGAGATCGCGCCGTTGCACTCCAGCCTGGGTAACAAGAGCGAAACTCAGTCTCAAAAAAAAAAAAAAGCACTGCTCAAAATAATTTTTATTACCTGAGGGACTTTTTAATTGCATAACAAGATAAACTTTATTCACCAAACATTTCCTTCTCTCACTCTCCTATGACTTACGTCACCACCAACCATCCCTCGGAAGCCCAAAGCTCCTATTCCTTTCTGTTGCTCAGGATGCTGTAGAAGCTTCAGTCACATGACCTTTAAGGCTCATGTTTTGTGAGACTCGTGTGTATATATACATGATTAAATACAGTTTTACTCCTGTTAATATTTCTTATGTCAATTTAACTTGTAGCCCAGTCAAAGAACATGGAAGGATATAGAGAAGCCATTTTTCATTCCATTACACTGTTACAATTTTTCACTTTGAATCATGTGATAAAGGATGACTGATAATAATTGTCGAGGCCAGGCATGGTGGCTCATTCCTGTAATCCCTGCACTTTGGTAGGCCGAGGCAGGTGGATAGCTTGAGTTCGAGAATTCAAGAGTAGCCTGGGCAACATGGCAAAACCCCGTCTCTACAGAAAGTACAAAAATTAGCTGGGTTTGTGGTGTGCACCTGTAGTCCCAGCTACTAGGGAGGCTGAGGTGGGAGGATCTCTTGAGTCTGGGAGGTGGAGGTTGCAGTGAGCCATGTTAACCCACTGCACTCCAGCCGAGGCAACAGAGTGAGATTCTGTCAAAATAATAGTAATAACTGTTGAGAAGTCAGAACTCTCAATGCTAGACAGGTACTAATTGCTGGACTTGTATATAGAACTTAGAAAATAATAAAGTAGTGAGTCAAACGAATAAGAGATTTGCTCATATGAATTTATTTTATAATTTTAATGACCATTTTTTCCAAATTAAAAAAAAATATTTATATAAAAATGAGGAAGAACACTTCTTTCATGTTACATTTTTTATTCCTGAGTTATCCCTTTGAGATCTTGCTTATTTACAATTTTGTTGTGATCTTCCATCTTCATGGGGTCATCTCATCTAGTTTGTTTCTCTCTGACTTAAATGCTAACTGATGGCAAGGTCCAGATTAAAAGTTTCAGACAAGCAGGGTAACTGGACATTTTTGTTTCTTGTGCTTAATCAATTAAACAAAACTGCCTTGCAGGCTGCCTTTGGAAATGGCAGGCTTCACAGCTTGGTGAGCAAACAGTAGAATTGCTTTCATACTTGAGTTACGATCTGTTTAAACTTCCAATCAGCTGCAATTCAGGGCTCTCATTTCCTGAATATGTGGGATAGGAGGAGTTTGAGAATAACTTACAGACAATTGCCCAAGCCCAAAGGGGAGGTTTCCAGGTTTTAAAAAGGGGTAGAAACAAACTATGGATTAGTCTTTAAAAATGTTTCAAGCAGCGCAGGAGGCAGAGGTTGTAGTGAGCCGAGACCAAGCCATTGCACTCCAGCCTGGGCGACAGAGCAAGACTCTGTCTCCAAAAAAAAAAAAAAAAAAAAAGTTCAAGCAGAAGCCTCCCTTAATCTAACCTAATGAAATAAATTAGAGGTGCAAGCAGGTAAAAATAAAAAGTATTCTAAAAATTTAGGTTGCTATTCTGAAATATAACTTTAAGCTTCCCCAGGTTGCCTATAAATTTAACACCCAAATTGGTAAAGTTTTAGGGTTCTACTTCGCTATTTCATTATTAAGTACCTCCATAAGGGCTATAAGACCTAAACTTGTACCCCTGCCTTACTCTTAATAGGTAAACACATGCTTCTGGAATGAAGCAAGTGACTAATCAGATTAAAAGAATTCCTTATTCCTGGACTCACCTGCTGGCTTGGCCCTACCCTTTTGACTTCTGAGAGTGATTTCCTTTATATACGGAACTTGTGACCACCTGCTTTGCTCTGCCTTCAGAATTTTTGCCTCTTTGACCCCTGTCTTCCTATTTGAGTCCTTTTGTCTGCTCTGTGCTGACTGTGCCAGTCCTGATTGCTCTGATTTTACTTGGAACACGTACTTGTTCCTGCAACTATGCCACAGGTCACTGAGCCTTCCATCTCTATGGTACTAACATCCTCTACAGAATGGGGTTTGATACCTGTAACCCTCTGCAGCTGACTGACATCCAGACTCTGGAGTGACCAGCTATATTTGTGAAGGGGTCCATGGATTTCTGGTGATGTGATGAGAGGTTAACTTCTGGCCTGTCTTCTCCTCTATGGGAAAACTGGGCAAATGATAAAGGAACCTGTTTCTCATTTCCTTCGTGCTTCAGGAAATGAAAGAAACAACTGGATATTTGCAATAGGCTAATGGCCCTGAAGTCAATCTACATATTTTGTAAGAAACAAAACTTCAATGATGGGATGCTCAGACCTTAGCTATGGCTCCTGCTCTGCTGAAAGCCTGGTTTCTTCATCTGCTACCCATAAAATCCAACAATCTCACAATACTTAGGGAATGAAGGATAGGAATGCCTCTTGCAGGTGTCCAAACAAAGAAAAGAAAAAATAGTTTTCTTCCTTCCCCAGCTTTAATAGGTGTAACTGACAAATAAAATTGTACATATTTATCATCTGCAGTATAATTTATATGCATATAAACTGAAATAATTGTGACAAGTTAATTTACACATTTCTATCCTCATACAGTTATCTTTGTTTTTTTTGTTGTTGTTGAGAATACTAAAGGTCTTAGCAAATTTCAAGTATATTATCTATAGTTACCATGCTATGTATTAGATCCTCAGAACTATTCATCTTATAACTGAAAGTTTGCACCCTTTCATCTACATCTCTCTCCATTTCCCTCACCCCCAGTTCTTGGCAATCACCATTCTATTCTACACTGTTTTCAACAATTTGAGGTTTTTTGTTGTTGGTTTTTTGTTTTGTTTGTTCTGTTTTCAATTCCACATACAAGTGATACTCTCTTTCTCTGTCTGGCTTCTATCTATAAGAATAATGCCCTTCAGACTTAATGATGTTGTCAAAAATTGCATATTTGCTTCTTTTTTATGAAAGTAATATTCCATTGGGGCGTGTGTTCCATTTATTTCTGTATTCTTCAATTGCTTTCATCATCATTTTATAGTTTTCAGTGTAAAGATATTTCACCCCCTGGATTATATTTATTTCTACATATTTTATGGTTTTTCATGCTGCTATAATGGGATCGCTTTCTTACTTTTTCTTTCAGTAAGCTTGTTATTGGTATATAGAAATGTAACTCATTTTTATATTGATTTTATACCCTGTAACTTTACTGAATTTATTACTATTAACAGTTCTTGGTTGAGTCTTTAGTGTTTTCTACATATAAGATCATGTCATCTGTAAAGAGAGACAATATTACTTCTTTCTTTTCAATTTGGATGCCTTTTATTTCTTTTTCTTAATTTTCTAGGACTTACAATACTATTTTGAATAGAAGTGGCAAGAGTGAGCATTCTTGTTTGGTTCCTGTTCTGGGACGAAAAACTTTTAGTCTTTCACTATTGATTATGGTATTAGCTGTGGGTATGTCATACATGGCCTTCATTGTCTTGAGGTCCATTTATTTTACGTCTAATTTATTGTTTTTCTCATGAAAGGACTTTGAATTTTGTCACATCATCTTTCTGCATTTATTAAGGTGACCATATGATTTTTATAAATCATGTGGTAAATATGGTGTATCATTTTATTGATTAGTATATGTTGAACAATTCTAGCATTCCATAAAAAATATCACTTGATCATAATATAAGAATCTTTTGATGTGCTGTCGACTTCTGTTCTCTAGTATTTTATTGAGAATTTTGGTATACATGTTCAGCAGGGATATTAACTTACACTTTTCAGGTAGTAACCTTCTTTGGCTTTGGTATCAGAATAATGCTGGCCTTATAAGTTTGGAAGTGTCCCGCTTAAATTTTTATAAGGGCTTAAGAGGAATTGACATTAATTCTTCCTTAAAGTTTGGTAGAATTCAGCAATGGAAGCATTAGATCTTGGGCTTTTTTCTTTGTTGGAAGTTTTTGGATTGTTCTATTACTATTATTAGTCTGTTAAGATTTTCCATTCCTTCATGATTGAGTCTTGGTAGGATGAATATTTCTAGGAATTTATCCATGTCTTCTAGGTTATCCAATTTGCTGGTGTAAAATTGTTCACATTAGTCTCTTATGATCCTTTGTGTTGTGATGGTATCAGCTGTAGTATTTCTTCTCTCATATCTGATTTTATTCGAGTCTCTTTATCTTGCTAAAGTTTAGTCAGTTTTATTTTTCTAATGCCATCTCTTAGTGCCATTTATCTTCTATTTTTTTTCTAGCCTCTATCTTATTTGTGCTCTGACTTTTGTTATTACCTTGCGTCTCTTGGTTACGTGCTTATTTTGTTTCTTCTTCTAGTTCCTTGCGGTATAAAGTTAGGTTGTTCATTTAATTTTTTTCTTTTTTCATAGTGTAGCTAATTATTGCTATGACTGTCTCTCCTAGAACTACTTTTGATGCATTTTATAAGATTAGAATCTTGAGTTTCCAATTTTGCTAGTCTAAAGAGACTTTTGATATCACTTTTGAGTTATTCTTTGATTCGCTAAGTTTTCAGGAGTGTCTTGCTTAATTTCCGCTTATTTGTGACAATTTCCATTTTCTTTCAGTTGCTGATTTCTAGTTTTACGCCATTGTGCCTGGAAAAGACACCAGGTATGATTTTAGTCTTCTTAAATTTGCTAAAGTTTATTTTGTGATGTGACATATAACCTTTCTTGGAGAATATTCTGTGTGTGCTTTAGAAGAATGTGTATTCTGCTGCTATTGGATGGAAAATTCCATTATATATCTACCAGATCCATTTGTTCTAATGTGTAGCTGAAGTCTGCTCTTCCCTTGCTGATTTTCTATCTAGATGATCCATCCTCTGTCAAAAGTAGAGTATTGAAGTTCTCTTTAATGTACTGCTATTTCTGCCTTCTAATCTACTAATATTTGCTTAATATATTTAGTTGCTCCAATGTTGAATGTGTATATATTTATAATTATGATATCCTGATAATTAATTGACCCCTTTTGTACTATATAATGATCTTTTTGTTTCTTGTTAGTTTGTGACTTAAAGTTTATTCTGTCTGATGCTAAGTATATCTGTCTCTGCTCCCTTTTGCTTTCCATTTGCATGACATTTCTTTTTCCATTCCTTTACATTCTGTATATGCTTTTCCTTATAGCTGAAGTAAGATTCTTGAAGGCAGAATATAGTTCATAGTTTGGGCTTGGGTTCTTGTCGTTCTATTTATCCATTTATCCACTCTATGTGTTTTGGAGAATTTAATCCATTTACATCCAAGGTACTTACTGATAGATAAAAACGATCACCATTTTGTTCATTGTTTACTCTATTTTCTAGTTCTTTTCTTGCTCTCTTGCTGTCTTCCTTTGTTATTTGATGATTTCTCCTAATGGCATGCATCTTAGTCTGTTTGTGTTGCTATCAAGGAATTCCTGAGCCTGGGTAATTTATAAAGAAAATAAGTTTATTTTGCTCCTGGTTCCATAGGCTATTCAAGAAGCATGGTATCAGCATCTGCTTCTGGTAAAGGATTCAGCCTGCCTCCACTCATGGTGGAAGGTGAAAGGGAGCTGGCATATGAGATCACATAATGGAAGGGGAAGCAAGAGTTGGGGAGGTGTCAAGTTCTTTTTAACAATCAGCTCTCACAGGAACTAATGGAGTGAGAACTTACTCATTGACTTTAGGACAGCCACATGGCATTCATGAGGGATCTGCCCCCATGACCTGCACATCTCCTCTTAGGCCCAGCCTCTAACACTGAGGATCAAATTTCAACTTGAGATTTGAAGGGGACAGATATCCAAACTGTATCAGTATATTTAGATGATTCCTTTATTTTGTGTGTATCCCTTGCAGAGTTTACGTGTAATTATGAGACATACGTAAAGTATCTTATAGCTATAACAGCTTATTTAAAGCTGTTAAAAACGTAAATTCCAACATATACAAAAATTGTATCTTTTATCTTTCACCCACATTTTATATTTTTCATGTCAAAATTCATATATTTTATATATTGTGTATCCATTAACAAAATTCTTATACCTCTAATTATTTTCAATACTTTTGTCTTTTAATCTTTATGTGAGTTAAGTGATTTACACACAATCATTATATAATATTCTAAAATTGACATTATACTTACTTTTACCAATGAGTTTTGGAATTTTATATATTTTCATGTAAAATAACATTCTTTCATTTTAGTTTAATTTCTGTATATTCCCTTTATTTTCAGCTTTGGTTTGCCTTTAGTATTTCTTGTAAGTTAGGTCCAGTGGTGATCAACTTCCTCAGCCTTTGTTTGTCTGGAAATGTTCTTATCTCTCTTTTATTTCAAAAGACAACTCTTCCAGGTATAGAGTTTTTGATTGATAGTTTTTCTTCTTTCTTTTTCTTTTATCACTGTATTGTATTCTCCCACTTTCTCCTAGCCTGCAAGGTTTCTGCTGAGAAATGCACTGACAGCATTGTGGGGGTTTCCTTCGATGAGTTTCTTTTCTCTTGCTGAGAAGTTTCTCTTGTTTTCAAATGGTCTACAACTTTCAGACTCAGGATGCCCATAATTCTTAATTTTGTAAAATGTGAAGCATAAAGAAAACTGATCATAACTCTCCCCTTCCTGTGTTCCACATGCTTTCTCCTCTTCTGATTTTTAAAAATACAATTCTTATCTATCCCTTTTGTCTGTGTTTGGACCAAAGTTGGTAGTTTAAAGGTCTGGCATTCCTGTTCATTAAAGTTACACTGTGGGGAAAGGAATGATAAAGCACTTTCACTTCTTTTTATCATAACCTAACACAATGAGGATCTGTCTACCGGATATAGGCACTCTCACTACTAAGACCAGGGGGTCATCTTGGTAGGTTACTTTTCTTCTTTCTTAATAGGCACATGAGGAACATGCTTAGCAGCTTCTCCTCTGCAGAAAACAGAAACCTATGACATCAGAAAAGCCAGGAAACAGTCTGCTGGCAACATCCCAGTGCATCAGGATCAATGAAGTTAACGTTTTTTTTGGGACTATAGATGAAGCACAGATGGAGGGAGAATGTGTCTGGACTTGTCTTTTTTATTGGCTTTTGAGAACTCTACTGAATCTAAGCAACATGAACATTCTGTTTGGTTTTGCTTTGATTTGTTTTAAAAGTCAACCATATACTATGGCCTCAAATTAGCCACTCCTCAGAGGAGATGGCAAAGTTTTATCCATTCCACAAAGGTGGTATTGGCCCATGATAAAAGAATGCAGCTGCTTATCTGTTAGTGGTAGTGCTTTTGGGGAGATTATGAGAGGCCTCTTTCAAAAATGATTACTTCTGTGTTAAAAGGTCCCTTCTATCTGCCTTGTTATATAGATTTATAGTGGTATTTATTTCCAATTCTGTGATTTTGATAATTGACAAAGATGAAACAATTCTTTAAGTAAAGTCCTTAAGACACTATAGGATTTCTTACAATGTCAGCGTGAGGACAGGATAAAGTAATTGGCAATAGTTTTTCACACTAAGTTAGCTGTTTAGACATCATTTATTTATGTGAGTCACAATCTATTTACTATATTTTCCTGATATATTTCACTTAGAGGAGTGTTTGTACAAAAAAAAAAAAAAACTGAATTCTAATTCCTTCTGTTTTGGCGATTGGTTCCTTAAGTGTAGAGAAGAGGGGGCACTGCCACTCTTAACCAGCACCACAGACTTGCCTGAAAGTTCATTAGTTTGCCCATCAGTTCATTTGCAAACTAATGAATCACAAATCAGAGTTAAAACTCTAATTGCCTAGGTCAGGTTTGATGATCTTTCTCCACTCACCAAAAGTGTCTCCTGCCACCTTACAAAACTCCTTGACTCAGAGCAATTTCCTGAACAAATTCTCTAGACAAGATTAACAGATCGAACCAAGCATTCACTGGGCATCGGGTGTGAGATAAGCCTTCCCTGTGTCAGCTGCACTCATAAGTTATGAATTCCTCACAACCAACCAAAGAAGTGGGTATTTTCGTCTCCATATTTATAAGTAGTACCATATTTGAGGCTGTAGAATCGATTAATAGCAGAGAATGAATATGAAGTCAGTATCCTTGGTCAGGCCTCTTTATCTCACATGTCAGTTTACCTCCACAAATCAAGAGAGCTCTTGAAACAAAACAGTGGCTAGACCCATTTAAACTTGAATCTTCCTCATTTTGACCTTAATAGAATGTTAAAATTTTCTCTAAATGTGTTAGCCTGCAATAATTAATTAAACGGAGCTCATAAACTAGGTAAGGCTGACTCTATTGTAATGAGCCGCTTTAATCTCCCTCATATAATTTTACTGATGTTTGCAATCACTTTTTGCAAAAGAAATGTCCTTAAGGAAGCAAGTTGGCTTTTCTAAGGTTTAGCCCCCATGTTACCGTCTCATAGAACAAGGATCCAAACACACAATTCAGGTCAAATTGTGGAGGCAAGCATTTCCAAAAGAGACAGAACAGATTATTTTTAATCAAGATGAGCCTTTGAGGAGGGAGAGATTGTATTACAGAAGCAGTCAGTTTGTGTAGGAATGAACTCAGCCAGCCATTGGCACTTAATGAATCCCAGGTTTTACACAGATGCTCTCAGTGAAGTACTGAAATCATCAGCATGAGAATACTAGCATCAAGAAAGTGTAAAACAGTAGTCTGTTTTCAGAAGAAATGAAGGTGAACTGGAAACCAACTATTCAGATTAGAATGGCAAGGGATTCACTGGACAGAGATCTTGAGTATACAGACCTGCTAACTACTGGAGTAACTTCATCACACCTCCCGATACAGAATAAAATAGTCCTGAGACTGTGTCCTGAATAAATAGTCCTGAGACTATCCACAAGTGAAAGAAAATCTCTGCCATTACCTAAAAAGCCTTAATACTTTTAGTAGTTTACTGTTAATATTAATAGCAACACATCGATTGAATAAAAAGTTTTGCTTTCTACAGAATCTGTTAAGCTGGTTTCTTAATTAGATTTTTCCATTAGCCACATTCATAGTTTCCAGTAGCAACGGAGCATTAAACGTCATTGCTGTGAACCACTGGTCACCTGTCAGTCACACATTTTAATTGCTGTTTCTATCCTACTTCTTGCATCCTCTCACAGACTCTCAAATCAAGCCCCAACTCAAATCTTATGTTCTTTCCTGATACACCTGCATGAAGGATAAATTTGAATAAAGCAAGAAAAAGAGAAGATAATAAGTAATGATGGAGCATCCTTCATTTCTCATTCATTTATTAATTCATTCCTAGTTGAATAAACAAACCTTTCTCTTTATAAAAGTCCTTAACCATTTGCTGGTATAGAGGATAGACTGATAATTTATTGGACTGGGACAGAAAACTTTGAATGATTCCCCCAATTTATTTTTTTAATGTGAAAAGGAAAACCTTCTTGCCACGGAGCAAACATGTAGTCTTTTATGACAACTGAGCCATTTTAAGATATTTCAAGAAATGGTGGGTATGCATCAGAAATGATTTTGGTAGTAACAGACTTGGTAGAGAGAACTGGCTTAGCAGTTTTATCCAGTAATTCAGTTATTCACCAATTCTCTTGACTTATGTAAGGTTTATAGTAGCATTGATTCATGTACTTTTCTTGACTATCTGAATTCATAATATACACCTCCTTCAGGAGTTTCAGAGAGATGGCCAGATGACAGAAGGGGTCAGGAGTAGCGGCTCATCTCTGTGCTACCATAACAAGATCATGAGTTTATTGTGGTCCACAGTAGAATTACCAGCCTTGAGAACGGCTTTGCTCAAGAATATGCTGGCATGTATCTGACCAACATGTTCTTCCTCAGGGAAAGGTCATAGCATAAGTCATTTCTCCTGTACTTCTGCTCAGAATTACTTGTAGGGATAAACAGGGGATTAGTATTTGACATCCAGGGAAGACACTGTCGGGAACCCCAAGGAATTGTTATTCAGCACACAGGACTCGGTCAAGCAACAAGAGATGATTCATATCAGGGACTTCTGTATGGTTACCAATGATTTAAAACCCTGCAATGAGGCTAGAGGCCAGCTTCTATAGACTAAATGCTTTTGTTCCCCCCAGTTTAACATGTTAAAATTCTAACCCCACAATGTGATAGTATTGGGGGGGGGGCTTTGGCAGTGGATTAGATCATGAAGGTAGAGCCCTCATGAATGGCATTAAGGGCCTTTATAAAGGAGACCCCAGAGGACTCCTTCACCTCTTCCGCCATGTACGGATACAGAAAGAAGATGATGTCTCACCAAACAGCAAATCTGCCAGCACCTTGATCTCAGGTTTCCCAGCCTCCGGAACTCTAAAAAATGATTGTCTGTCATTTATAAGCCACGCATGTCTATGGAACTTTGTAATAGCAGCCCAAATTGATTAAGACACCAAAAGAAGACTGCACTCTCATGAGCAAGCGTAGCCAAGCTGAAATTAGGTGCATCTGTGGACACACACAAACACATGCACACACAAAATGACCCTCAGTGGTACTGGAGCTTCATCTACCTTGCAAAGTACGAACAAAAGCAGAGTAGAACAGCATTTCCTCTTCCTCTTCTTACTGGCAACCCCACATCCCGCATCGCTAACTTTCCCCTATCACAATGCACAATGCTGTTATCCATTGAACTGCCATTGCTGGAAACATGAGCATTTACCTCCTTGACTATTTTCCCCACCACCCTTCCCAGATTCCCCAAGATCACTGAAATATATCCTCTGATCTATGTCAAACCTACCTACTTTAATCTAAATCAATCCATATTTATAATTCACCTGCTAATGCTGGCCACCACGATTTCTTACTTAGATTGTCCTTCTAAATGCTCTCTTTGCCTCCATCCTAAGACATCTGTATGTCCAGTTTGTTCCACAAGACACTTGCCGATTTCTGAGGATGCATAGAAGCATAATCTTAGTATGTAACATAACAGTCATTTAAAATATGTTTTAATATTTTTATTGCACATACATGACAAAAATATTTCAAAATAGCACAGGCAAATATAAAAGGAATGGTTAAAAACTTCCTCCTCATGATCTTAGGTCAGAGGTACACCAACTGTTCCTGTAAAGGGCCAGATCACAAAGATTTTAGGCTCTGTACAACACGTAGTAACTATTAACAACTGCTCAATACACTGTTACAAGCCAGAAACATCTATAGACAATATGTAAAAAACAAATGACTGTGGCTGTGTTCCAGTAAAACTTTATTTAAAAAAAACAAGTGGCAAGCCAAATTTGCCCCACAGGACATAGTTTGCCCACTCCTGTACTAGACCATCAGTCTTATGTCCCGAGGTAAAAACTGTTAACAGTTTCTTGCAAAACATACTGCTATTTGGTAAGTATTTTAAGCAGCCCCAGCTAAAGAAAATGTAGTTTTTACAGACACCAAAAATTCACAATGGTTGATCTGTGCTAATTTTTTCAAAGAGGGAAAAATGACTAAATCACTTTATTTTTTCTATAAAGCAGAGAAGTACAATGTGGCTTGGGTGCATACCAACTACCTTTTGTTAAGTGGCTCTGGAGAGTCAAGAAAGGACAAAAACATTCAAAAGTTTTGACTACCACAACTGTTCCTCAGCATGAGTTCTAAACTACAGTTTTTACAAACAATAAAATTGCCAATTCTAGTTTGATGCCTGGATGAGTACATAAAGCATCTAACCTACCTGACAGCAAAATCACAGCAAAAGCCCTAATGAGAACCCTGGCATTTTTTGGGTGGACCTAGAAATTTAGCCACTAGAGTGAATACTGTTTCAAACGTAACATGCATTCTGAGTCAAAATAAAAAAAAAAAAAAGGAAAAAAAAAAGTTTGAAAATTCAGGATCCACATGTATACACCTTTGCAAAAAATAACTGTGGGTAGCCTGTGCCCTGCAATCTGTTGCACGTTTCATAGGTAATTTGGTCATACAATGTAGCATCTATGAATGAAAAATTCAGAACTTCCATCAAATGTAAAAAGTTTATTAGTTTATTAGGAAAAATTTTTGTGACTACAAGATCATGTTCCACTTTGGTACTTTTTGAAAATATTGATGATTACAGTTTCTCCATGGACAATGTCTTTCTTTTCTGTGATTCTCTTTGTATCTCTGGGTCTCCATGTTTCCAACTTAGCATCTGTTTCTCTTTCTTCATCTCTCTGTATCTCAGTATCTGTCTCTTACCTTCTCCTCCCATTTCCTTTCTCATAAGATTTTTTTCATTTAAGCAGAAGACCATTTAATATCTCACCTCCATGAGTGAGGAGTTATAAGAAGAGTTTAAGTGCTTGACTTACTATGTATGTATACATATGGCTAAATGCATGTGTGTGTACATACAGAAATATCTATGCATAGATACAAAGACAGATGAATATCAAGATCAAGCTAATGTTTGAGATTTAAATTGAAGTATCTTTATATCTATTTATCTATCCATCCATCTACATAGGTATCTATCCATACATATATGTTCTCTGTATTGGAAGCACAGGGCACCAGAATGCCTAAAAACTGTATATGGTCTTATTGGTGCAGATACCTTCAAATATATCTCTTCTGTAATTAAAAGAAAAACAAGACTAATGAATGAGTGAAAATACCTGCTACTACACACTCAGAAGAAAAAACAGAGTGATCTTCTTGCCACCTTTGTCATCAAAAATAGCTACCAACTCTAGCAATTAATTTTTTTTTCAAATTCAGTTGCCTAAAATTAAGTATAATGAGGCTAAGTTTACCATCCCTTTTTTCAGTCTGCAATTATTTCTTAAAAACATCATACAAGTAGTTTACGTTCATAGAATAAACATCAGAAAACACAGATAATTTTAAAAATAATCAAAACTCTCAGTAATAATGTGGTAACATTTCAGCCATATCTTTCCACATTGTTTTCACAGCTTCATTTTATTTTACAAAAACAAAAATGTATTCAACAAAATTATTTGAGATATTTTTATGTACCAGATGCCCAATTAGGTATTTGAGAGGCATAAGAGAACTCAGTAGACAACATGTTTTTGCTCTCATGGGACTTACAGTCATAATGTTTTTCAAATTTATGTTTTTACATTTGGTTTTGTAGCATACATTTTACAAGCCATTATATATAGATGGATTCTATATTTAATGACTATATACATTCTATCATATTCTTGTACAAGGTCATAAGTTTTATTTGCTTTTCTGCAGCACCAAGAAAAGTAAAATTAAAAACAGCATAAATTTAGTATTTTCTCTGAGCAAATAGTCACAATTGCTGTAAGGGAGATATAAACAACAAAACAAAAGAGTACAAAAACAATTAAATACAATAAGAAATAGCTCCAGCCCTCAAAGAGGAAAAGGGAAAAAATGGAAAAGGGAGAGAGCATATTATAAAAAGACACTAATATCACAAGTAATTTTATATGTTTTGTAAATATATTCTAAGTTGGTATTAGATATTGTGCTTACTATTACGATTGTTATTAATAAAATGATGACGATCATAACAAAGTAATAATAACAATCACCACTTAACATTTGAGTCTTTATTATGTGCCAGTCACTATTTTAACTGCTAGATGTCTATCAACCTATGTAAGTCTCATAACAAATTTTTAAGCAGGGTATTTTTTACATAAGATGGCATAGAATTGCAAAGTTATCTTCATGAAGTCACTGGCCTAAAAAAGTTGGAGAAATATTTCATATCCAAGGCATCTGTTCCAGAGTGATTGCTGTTAACCATTATGCTATGGCTGAAAGACTGTATCCCTTTATCTTCACAATGCATATCTTATTTCTGTGGATAACTAGGAATGATGGTTCCCTGGAACTCATTCCCAGTATAAGAACTACAAAGCAAGGGGCTTATTTCAACAGTAGAAAGATCCCTTTCCAGGAAAAGGCATTGTCTCCTCTTTCTGAAGAGTTGGCAGGACATCCTACATGGGCAACAAAAAAATCCTCTAGGGAATACCTTTAAATCTTCAATATTTAGAAGAATCATCTAGGGAGTTACTAAAACGTGAATATACCTGTTCATTCTCCTGGCTTATCCAACAGAATATTAATTCTGGAGTCTAAATTTACCTAAGTTCAGGTAATGCATATGCAGACAAATGAAGTCCATGCTGAATGCTATTTTAGTAGCCTGTGAGAAAGCCCAGGACTTCCCAGTTCAAAATCCATCCACTCGGCCAAAACCAGGAAAAGTCATGGTGGGGGGACTGGAAATAGCACTTCTGAACCTGAGTGACAAATCCTCTAATGACTGTAATCGAAAGTCCCGAGGGAATTAAAGAGCTCAACAAGAACTTTTACTTTCCAAATGGGAGAGCCCTATATCGGATGGCTCATGAGTTTGGGTTCTATTATTCCGGTTAGGAAATATGACCAGAACATTAAACCTTTGGCTCAAGGGCACAATCTGATTAGTCAATTACCTGATACCATGGCTTAAAGCCCTGTCTTAAAACAAGTGTGCACAACTCCATGCTGTCTCTCTAGCCTCAACAGACAGCATGGAGAAGTTAAATGACAAGACCTCACATTTTTTTCCTGGAAAACAAGCTAAAAATGATCTATATGAATAACTCTATGTGAGTTACGCATAGCAATAGATGGAGGGCATGAAAAGAAGAAAACAAGTCAGTAAGTGAGAACAGTTGACACTGGAAAGGGGCACACTTAGATTTTTCCACACACACCAAGAGTTCTCTCTGCCATCCCTCTCAATGGGCTTAGGAAGTCTCTATGTAAGAAACTTCTAGATAAACCCATACATAACTCATGTATCTGCTCTGTCACTTTTTAGATAGCTAATTTGGGGCAGGTGTCTTAACTCCTCTGAGCCCCAGATGCCATAGCGTTTGTATGGAGGTAAAACCTACTTTACAGGGTTGCTTTGAGGATTAAATTAACTAATGGAGTAATATTATGTCATGTGTTTGCAGAGAATTGCTAAAAAGTTGTGATTTTTAGCTTCTTTTATAAGGTGGATAGCCTATCTGGCTTAAGCAGAGCTTCCCTCGTGTTCAGCAAATGCCCCTGGCTCCATTGCCAACCTCAGCCCCCATCAGGTACAAGAAAAGCTAAAGAAAAAATGGATACCTTCAATACAATGGTGTCAGAATTTAAAATAACATTCACATCAACAGGCAATGAGTTAAGTGTTCGCACAGTGTTACGAACGTGTGTCATCCCCAGTTTATTATCTGGGGAAGATGTGTGAGAGCTGGCATTTGATTTCTCTAAATTCTAATAATTTTACACAGGTGAAATCTAGTAAAGTCAGGTGAAGCAGGAGAGTAAACATTGGAAGCACTAATTATAAAGAGGGTTGTTAGTGCAAACAGAGTCAACTTGGTTAACTTAAAGTGATAAAGTTATCCATACTATCCTTCTAGGGTCAGAAGCCAGCAGGGATAAATCAAATGCCAGCTGTCAGACATCCTCCCCAGATTATAAGCTGGGGATGACACACACATATAACACTGTGCAAAACACTTATTCATTGTCTTCCCTGTTGTCACCTTGCCTCTATTGTCCTCCTTCTTCTCATCTTGCACGACGTATCAGTTGGATAAATAGGTAAGCAGGCACCTCACTCACAATAAGTCTATTAGTAACCTGTAAGGTCAGTTTTTAAAGGTGAATAAGTAACTCAGAAGTTACCCTAGACTAAGCAACTTGCTCTACAGCACAGCACATATAACTTGTATATGTTCTCCTGGAACTCAGGAGTCCTGTGCCCCATCTCTACACTTCTTCCCAATCATGGTCCCTTATGGGCAGGAGCACAGACTTCAGCCAAAATATAAACTATAAATACCACTGTGTCTCTGTCCCCAGATCATGTCAAAACAAACAACAACCTACCCCAAGCAAGTCCAGGTATCAGTGGAATTCTGCGTCCTAAGTTTGTCTTTTTCCAGTAACAGATGTGTATAAATCACACTGATGAACAACATACCCCAAGCAATTCCAGGTATCAGTGGAATGCTGCGTCCTAAGTTTGTCTTTTTCCAATAACAGATGTGTATAAATCACACTGATGAATCAGCAGTTCTTCTGTTTCATCTCCCATAGAATACAAATAATGATATCTGTCTTTCTTATCCCTTAGGATGATGATGAGAATAAAACTGAAGTAATGTGACAAAAGCCTTCAGAAGTGAAGCATTTTAAAAAGCAAAAGGGTACCTTATTGATCTAAGGTGACAGAGAAATGTTCCAGAGATCTATAGAAATATTTTATGTACATGTAGGATTTCCTACAGATCATTCTGGTCCTTTTTTCTCCTACCTATATTTTAAATTAGGCTCTGTTCTTTCACTATAAAACTTGCACAGTAAGCTTTCACCTTTGTTTCCTGCCAAGTTTTGACTGACTATTGCATCCATTTGATCTAAGCAGAGCCAGCTCACGTCAGGAGTGACCATTTCATGCCACGGAGTCTGGTTCCCCCTCACATTTTCCACGTGAGAAATCAGCATAAAGAAAACCAACATCCAAGATGAGATTTAAATGCTCAAATCAGGGCAATCCCATCTTTAAGGGAAAATGTAGACTTTTTTTTCTGGCGTTGATTTTCAGTTACTCATTGGGCATGAAATATACCTACATTCATTCTAAAGTGATGTTACAGGTGAGGGAATGTTAATCTCTCTGCTCTCTACATTTGTTCTTGCAGTTCCTTTATCTATCCTGTACTTATGGCCATTTCAAGATGTTCCTTTTAAACATCTCTACTATTCATGATCTAGGTTAAGCACCACTCTTGCCACAACCCTTCATAACCATCTGAGCCAGAAGGTTCCCATCTCATCCTTACTCTCTAGCACTTTTGTCATTCAGGTGGTATTCATCTTCTTCTGCCTCATATGAGTGTTTATAACATTTTGCAGCACTTCACACGCATCCTAGGATCAGTGACTGGAATATAATAGGTGCTCAGTAAATATCTGCACAATTTAAAGTTAATAGGAAAATGTGTACAGGGTAGTTAGCATAGTTAGCATTTTCTCTGGCAGAGTTAATACTCTGTGAATATTTGCAGTTATTAACATCATGAATAAAATACTCCATGTATTTCTGTGCTCAATTATATGTTTTTGTTGTTGTTTTGTTTCTGTTTTGAGATGGAGTCTCACTTTGTCACCCAGGTTGGAGTGCATTGGCCTGATCTCGGCTCACTGCAACCTCCACCTCCTGGGCTCAAGCAATTCTATGTTTCAGCCTCTCAAGTAGCTGGGATTACAGGCATGTACCACCATGCCTGGCTATTTTTTTTTTTTTTTTTTTTTTGTATTTTTAGTAGACACAGAGTTTCACCACATCAGCCAGCCTGGTCTAGAACTCCTGACCTCAGCTGATCCACCCACCTCGGCCTCCCAAAGTGCTGGGAATACAGGCATTAGCCACTGTGCTTGGCCAGTTCTATGATTTTGAGAGTCCTTTCTAAGAAAGATGTAAATCATCATCAGAGTCAATGTTAATTATCTTTCCTAGGAGGTAACAGTAAATTTCAAAAATATTTAAATTCTGTTCCTAGATTATGCATTTTCTAGCCAAATACTGTATGTTTGCCAACACAAACGTGATATAAATCAAACTAATATGTTTTTACATCTTACTGCAAATATCAATACCTGATTTAATTAATATCTTTCAAATTTTAAGACTTCTATAAACATATATGCATAACAGGAAAAGATCCAATATAAGGTTTTCTACTCTCAAGCCAAAGGCATAGAACAATGTGGTATCTTTGTTTTCCCAGAGCTTTACACATGCAAGGTGTTCAACACTTTCAGGTTGAAGACACTAATACATTGAGTGAAACCTGGGCGGGGCTTCGGAAAAGCTACTCTGTTGTCAGAAAGCAGAACAGAGGGAGTTTCTCCACTTTTAAGATAGCTATTAAGGCAATCTTATATTTGAACGTACGTCTGTCTACCTTCCTACCTTGTATTATTTTCTTCTATAGCACCTTGCTTTTCATGCCACATTGCATTTGCATTTTTGATTAGGATCAGAGCTGATCCTAAAAAAAAATATATGTTTGCTAAAGAATGCCAATTATACTAATACCTGAAAAGTCAGATGAAAAAATCTTATAATAAACACCAAACATAGTTTTCAGTCAATTTTGAAATTAAATCAGATTTAGTTTCTCATTCAGAAATGAATTAACAAAGACCAGATCTCAAGATTTCCCAATGACCTAATGATCAAAGAATCACTCAAGCATTGACTTCAAGACTCTAAAGATGAGGACGGTGTGAAAACAATGCAATTACTACTGAAGATAAAGAATAAAATGTGACAGACATTTATTTTTCACAAGAAGATAAAGCTTTTATTACCAACATTTGCTGGCTCGCAGCTGCCACTAAAATCCATGCAAGATGAATAATTTTACAGATGGTTCTTAAAAGGATCTGATTTCTAAGTTCTACATTAAAAGTCTATAAGGCAAGCAAGGTTTTAGAGTTAGATCAATGTGAATTCCAAATTACATTCTATTCCTGACCGTTGATATCTTGGCCAAGTCAATTATCCCTTTTTTAACCTTAGTTTTGTGTAATGAGAGTAATAATCCCACCCTCCCAAGATTATTGTCAAAATTAAAAAGATGCTAAATAAAAGCATTTAATTAAAAGAAAACAAAACAAAAAACTTGGCCCAGTTTAATTACCAAGGTTGTGTTGATACATGTTGTACTTAAAAATAGCTGATGGCACACAGGCAGATGTCAAACAATCAGGCAGTCATGTGATTGAGAATGCAGCATTCATACCATCATAATGATGTAAGTTAAGTGATACAATGCAGATAACTGTCTTGGTTAATATCTCTTTGAGGCCAGGCACGGTGGCTCATGCCTATAATCCCAGCACTTTGGGAGGCCGAGGCGGGTGGATCAGAAGGTCAAGAGATCGAGACAATCTTGTCAACATGGTGAAACCCCGTCTGTACTAAAAATACAAAAATTAGCTGGGCATGGTGGTGCATGCCTGTAGTCCTAGCTACTTGGGAGGCTGAGGCAGGAGAATTGCTTGAACCCAGGAGCCAGAGGTTGCGGTGAGCCGAGATCAAGCCATTGCACTCCAGCCTGGGTAACCAGAGCGAAACTCCGTCTCAAAAAAAAAAAAAAAAAACCTCTTTGAACAGAATTGCTAATGCTAAAGAGATCCACAGTGAAAAAGGGAAGCATTTAAATTATGTTTATCCTAAAAATGTGAAGAAGAGATAATACTTACCATCTACCTAATAAGAATTTTGTATAGATTAATTAGCTAATGCTGGTTAGCATTTGAGAATGCAATAAAAGAGAATTATACACACATTCACAAACACACAAAAAGCACTCAATATTATATGTAAAATTAGATCACATCACATAACATGTATAAAATGAGTGGTGCAGAAGCAACATGTTCTTGTTCTTGACTAATTGTCCTTACTCAGCATCTTTCATACCACAAGATTCCCCCACTGGGTCTAGATCTTGCAAAGGTTCCCATCGAGAAAAGCTGTCCCATATGACAAGGCTGGATTAGTGTCTGAATTTAAATAATGGCTCTCAAATTTTGGGAATTGCGCTGAACACATTCACAATATAAAACATACAAAACACACACAGACATACACAAACACAGGAAAGTACTAATCATGAACTAATTATATATATATATATATATTTAGTGCTTTGTGTGTCTGTGACTGTGTATATAATTCTGTCTTCCATTGCATTCTAAAATGCTAACCAGCATTAGCTCATCAATCCACACAAAATTCTGAGTACTAATCATGTGCAAGGCAAAAGTTACATCTTCAAAGGCTGCCCCAAAAGCATCGGCAAAAGGAACAGGAGAGAGAGAGAGGAATGAGGCAAGAAAACTATCTAGAATTCTTGAAAAGTTAGATAGGCACCCCATAATGACCATAAATTTATACCTGTAATTCAGATGGTATTATAATCAGTAGTCTTGCTTAGCAGCAACTTTTAGATAAAGATCAGAGAACTCCAAAGAATGTATATTATGCTGTACACTGCTTTCTAGGGTAGGATATCTAAGCGGGAAATCCTATGTCTTCAATTTTATTAAATTTGGGGTTAATGAACTGTCCCATTTATTAATCCGAAAGAAATAAAAATATTGGAAAGACAATGACACACCCATGTTCAAGACTTTACAACAATAATGCCCTTTTATTTGTATCAAATTATGGGATTCTGTGGATTAATTCTGAGTGGCACTGATCCCATTTTACAGATGAGAAAATTCCAACACAAATTATTATTACAACTTGTCAAGGGTACATAACAAATAAATAGGACTAGAAGTCAGGTCTCCACTCTGCTTTCATTTAATTCAGTTTTCTCCATCTAAGTTTCATCTGATCCTCTCTGCTCCAATTTACAAGAAAAATAGCTTTAAAACATTACCACCTCCATGAGGCCGAAACAGATATATGTGGTTAGATGAAATTGATTAGGTGTTTCTGAAACTATGTGCATATGTACTGAAAACGTAGTGTGTGTGTGGATGAGGAGGCCGGTATTAAGAAACAGAAGACTTCAGAGGTGAGAGATCTCACTACTTAGCAAACTTTGGGAGCTCAAACACTAAGTCACTTAGCCTATTACTTACTACATTCAATTACCTTAGTAGATGTACTACAAGCCATCCGTCTGAAGCCTGACCCACACAGTCTCTACTGGGCTTGTAAGCGTAAGTGTGTGCACATGTACACACACACACACAGACACACACACAAAATCTGCCAAAACATTTCAATCATTTCTTAAGTGAATATTTTGTTTGCCAAAGATGCATAATCTTCCATTCTCATTCAGTCCAAAATCTTTCAAGACTAAGTAAGAAATAATTTGCAGCTTAGTATAACAGTATCTATTTCTAGTCCAAAAGTTCTTTATTTCACAGTGCTTATATAGCTGATGCATTTGAAGCCAGCAACTCTAAGTTAACTACCAAAGGAAGGGAACATTTTTGTAAGGGAACATTTAAAGTGAGATGAGTATTTTAGTAGTGATGTGTTAATAGTACTGAATATTTTACTGATATTAAAGATATGATTGTTAAGGAAGGCAGTGAAGTCAAAGATCTCCAGGAGCTGGATGAAATCTTTGCTGCAGTTATCTCAATAAAATTCTACAGAATGACATATAAAGCAGAACCCTTGTCCTATGGCAAGATACTAGATAGTGTGGATATTCTCAGGACAGGACTATCAATGATAAATGCTATAATCATAATTTGCCTCAATACAATCTAAGTAGTACAACAGAATTCCCAAGGAGTAAATCTTTGTTGTAAACTGCTCAAAACTTATTTTAAAAGCTAATAATGGGCATAAAGCACCTTGTCTCTGGGAAGTTTTCTTGCAATTGCATTACAAATGAAGGTATGGTAACTGATGCTGAGCTGGATAATCTGTGCATGTTTCAAAGAGTAAACTCGCAATTTCCAGATCTAACTTCCACTTATTTACTTACATGTCCAATTTTTACCCACCCTTGATTAGAGTGTTCTCCCTGCCTGCTCTGTGGTAGCTTAGACAATTTTTTAAATGGTCATTAATCATCACCACCAAAGCTGTTGTTTTACTATTTCTGCCAGTAAGAGTTTCCAGGTTCACTTTAAAATTGACAGCTCTGATAGGTTAAAGAGCTTCAGATTTATTGACCCAAACATAAAACGTCCTCTGACATGGCCAAAAAATCACTAGCTTTCAGCCCTGCTAGTTTCTCTGTGTCTTGGAGAAGCTCACTACACACCCACTCTCCCACCCCAGGGTCAGCCTCCTGGGATCTTACAGTGCCATTCTTCATATGGAAAGGTCTTTATTTTTGGTTTAACTAGCAGAAGTCAAGCAATGGAGGATGAACAGGGAGTTGTGGTCCCTTGGATATTGATGTTTCAAGGACTGAATCACATTGAAGAATAATCAGTAATTCACAAGCTGGAAAGATACACACGCACTCACTCATTTTCATTCTCCCCCTCCCTCTCTTTCTCTCCTCCCCACCAAAATGTAACTTCCAACTCCTCAGTGCCAGAGACAGGGACTACACTAGAAGGCAGTGATTGTCCACTGAGACGCTGTCTCCTCTAAATTAAGCTTTACCTTTGTCATCACAGACAGGAGTCCCCGGTAAGCTTACAGCAGGTGAAGGGAATCCCTTGAGGGCAATGTCAGCCTGCCCTACTCGTTAACCCTTTCACCACGGAATACTAGGTACTTATAACACCCTACTCATTCCCTGGTCCTCAGCTTCACAAGTGGTACTGACAGAAAGTAGGCATTTATGTCCTTACTTGAAAGTTGTTTATTTGTTTGTTTTTTTCAAGTTTGGCTCTTAGAGATGAAGATGGAAGTTCCAGGAGACCAAGACACATCTTGGAGGTGAAATACTTTCTGGAGAAGGCGGGCAAAGCCTTTATTTTGCACACTTCCCAAGTCAGAAGCCTCAAATCACCTTCCGCCCCTGACCCTCCAGCCCATTTTCACAGTCGCCTCCCTGACCCCCACCCCATCACCGCTCTGCTAATCCCAACGCTGTCCTGGTGGCACCCAGGAGCCATCTCTGCGGGCGGGGTTCCCCTTCTCCGCGGACAGGCTGCGTGTGAGCCTCAGCTCCTGCATCCAGAAGCCAGGCCTCTTTCTTCATCTTGCTGAGGAGTTCCAGGCTGCTGTTGTCCCCAGTTCCCGGGGGCTTTGCACTCCCACTGGCTCCTGCTCACCTCTCCCACCCCTGGGCGCTGACGGCACTCTAGGAGCAAGGAGGGGCAGCAGGAGCCCGGCCTCACAGTGCCGGGGAGGGCAGCCGTCTGGGGTCGGGGCCGAGGTCCCTGAGGAGCAGAGGAGCCGCAGGAGCCGCCACAGCAGATGCCGGGACGCAGAGGACCCAGAGCGCCTCGCTGCTGCGGAGGAGCGTGCTCAGCCGGTGCCAACCTTTCCCAACCCGGGGACAGAGCGGTGGAGGGCGGTCCCGGACCCGAGGTGGCGGCGCGGGGCTCTGCTCCGTGGCTGTGGGGGACCCCACAGGACCCCAACTCCAGCCAAGACGGGCCGCGGCAGGGCGGGCGGAGGCGGCGCCACCCGGGGCGGCCATGGGTGCGGAGCGAGGCGCCGCCACGCGGGCGGGAACAGGAACCTCAGGGACCCGGCTGCCGCCAGCAGACCCCCATGTGGGGGCCCGGGAGCTGCGGGGGGCCCAGCTCCGCTCTCCCCACCGCTCTGCACCGCTGCGGGCTGAGGTCAGACTGCCAGCGCCAAGGACCCTCCCTCTGCTGTTTACTGCGTTTCAATGAAGACTCCGGCCAGTGTCCTGGGAGGAGAGGGATTCCTGCTATTCCTGCTCTGTCCCTTCAGTCAGTACATTGGCACCTTGTTGTAACCCACAGCACAGGCAGCGCGTCCTGGCTGAGAGACAGAAGGGCAGTGGGGATGGAGGTGGGGCTGTGTGTGGATAAAAAAAAATATTTAAAAAGTATGTGAATTTAAGCGTGTGCGTGTGTGTGTCTGTGTGTGTTTAGGGTTTTTCCCATCAGTCGCCAGCTTTGCTCCTTTTTCTTAATCTTCTGTAGCCTTTATTCGGTCTAAAACCAGTCTTGCGTAATCTCATTTGAAAGAGTACTTCGTTACTAGCCATATTCTAAATGTTTTGTGTGTCTACACTATGGTTTCCTTTAAAACACTATGAAGGCCTAGGGGAAAAGAAAAAGGAACTCAAAACTGCTTGGAAACATTTTCGTTTGGAGCACACCAATGTAGTCCCAGGGTCTAGCTTTAAATCCAAGATTCCGTAGGAAATCAGTAACCTATCAGAGACATTTATCTACTGCATTTGTTATATAACTGTTGAACCAATTCATTGACCTGTATCATTCCCCACCTCACCCCTTGAAGCAGCTGGCATGCCTTCTGAAATCTTGGAGATAACTTTCCATATGGTTAGAAGTCTTCTATTTGTGTATAAGGTGCTCACCACAGACATGCTGTGAGTTCCAGAGAATGACCACACTTGGTTGCTTAAGTTTGAAAATGACCACATTGTAACTGAGGAACATTTCTACAAAATAAGGGAACAGTATCTTCCAAAAGTGTCAGTGTCATGAAGTTGTCCTTCATGACTGGGAACTGACCCCGATGAAGGAGATTTAGGAGTAAGAAAATATGTCCTAAGGTCCTGAATTAGATCCTAGTTCAAGAAAAGGACATTAGCAGGTCAGTTGACAAAGTTGAATAAAATGTGTAGAATGGTTGGTCATATCATGTAACTCTTAATTTCCTAGTTTTGAAGTTGAACTGTGGTTGTGTCAGATGTTGTGGAAGCAGAATATAAGGCATATAAGAAATTAATTTTTGAAAAGTGTATTTTTTAATTTTAGAATGAAAATAGAAAATAAATTTGGTTTGATAAAAATAACACAAAAGGATTGGATTAAATGACCTTGAAAATCTTCTCTGAGCCTAAAATTTTTCAATTGTATTACTAAAATATGTGCCAGGCCAGTTCTCCAGCAGGCTAGTATAAAGTTCAAATGGAGATTTTAGGAAGGAAAAGGAAATTTGAAAATTGTGGATTATTATTTTTTTAAGCTTAAACCTTTTCCAATAGAAAGTTTGATTTTAGAAGGGTGAAATATCTCCAGATTCCTCTGCCATCTTTACAAAACTAGTAACACTCTTGTATGTACACAGTCAATAATTGATAAATGTCAAAACGGTAACAACTATAACAATAAAATAGTAAAAATTGTATCATTCATGTGTGTGCTTGTGTGTGTGTGTGTGTGTGTGTGTGTGTGTGTATAAAACTCCCCACTGAAAAAAATAATCTCTGAATCTGTGATTGGATCACTTTGAAGATAACAGAGCACCTGTTACTTATTAATAATTCAGCTTTTACTAACTTGAAATGGAAAAGTTCTTATACACGAGCTCTTTTATAAAATGTGCTTTTGGAAGATACTTCAAGTTAATTCTATAGACCATTCTAAGACAAGAGCAAACACGAGCAGAAAAACTATCTCAGCCTTTAAATTTCAGGACATCCATGAACAACAGTGTCCTAAATGGTAAGTTGGCTAGTTCAGTCATTAAAAGAGCATGGAATATGCCTCCAAAAATACCTTTACTATGCAGAAGTAAGGGCTTATCCTTGGAAAATAAACCTGTACCCTACTATCAAAGCAACATGCTGGCCAGTTGCGTTTTATAGATAGGAGAAAGTAATCTGAAATTCTCTTGGTGTCCCAAATCACAAATGCTATTCATTAGCCCAGAAGAGCTGTTTCTCATTTCACAAAGCCTTCGCAAGTTTGCAGAATTACTTGTTAATGTCTTTTTATAAGCCTTACTACTAACTCCTTTTTTGTCAGGATAAGTGTGTGAGAATTACACTATGTGGAGTAATTACTTTACTCCATGGGTAAGAATCCAGATTAATATATCAAAATACAAATAGGTCCCTATGCAAAAATAGAAGTGGAAAGGGGAAAGAAGGAAAAAAAAATTAAGGGTAATGGCTAATGTTGATTTTGAAATAATGTTCTTAAATTTAGGTCTGTATTATTTATAACCATTGTAGCATGGAAGCATAATGGATATCTAGACTAAAATAATTCCCAGAGAAAATTTGCAAAAATGCAGGTGTTTTGCTTTGGTTTGTTTTTATTTCCCTCCACATAAATGCACTTATTCATCCTGCCAAATATATATCCCTACACCTACGCTAAAGAGGTAGTCCAAGAGACTCATTAATGGGAATTCACTGAGGTTGAGCATTTATTTTACCTATTTAAAAAATAATCTTCATTTTTCAGAATAGGTGTAGATTTATAGAAAAATTATGATTATACAACAGAGAACACTCAGGCTCTTGAGGAGGTAGCTGCTCAGTGAGAGTGCAATCTGAGATCTGAGGCTGCTTTCCGCCGTACATCAGTTGACATTCAGCCACTCAAGGTCACTCATCAATTACAACTTGTTGCTTTTCCCGCCTGCAGCACCAAAGAGGCAGCTTGGATATTTTACCCAGAATGAGAAGCAGGACATAGAATAGTGAGCTCCATTTCTAACCCTATATCCCAAAGCATGACTTTATTTACAAGGAAGTTCAATCCTAAGAGCACTTGCAAAACAGTCAAAGTGATAGTGAAAAGCAACTGGGAGATTGATTCATTGCTAAATAGTAGGTTCACAGTTTGGTGGGGAGGAGAGGACAGTGTCAGCAGAAAGAGCACTACTGGTTCAAACAATATAAACACTGACCTCAGCAACTATCTCTTTAAAGCAGTAATCCCCAAAAATTGTTTTGTGGAAGATAATTTTTCCATGGACACTGGGGGATTGTTTTGGCATGAAACTGTTCCGCCTTAGATCATCAGGCATTAGTTAGATTTCATAAGGAGAGCACAACCTAGATCCTTTGCATGCGCTGTTCACAACAGGGTTCACACTGTCATGTGAATCTAACACTGCTGCTGATATGATAGGAGGCAGAACTGAGGCAGTCATTCTTGCTCACCTGCCTCTCACCTTCTGCTATGGTGGCCCAGTTCTTAACTGGCCACAGATTGGTACTGGTCTGTGGCCCAGGGGTTGGGGACCCCCTGCTGCTTTAAAGGACTCTAAATATGATTAGACTAACCTGTGAAGGGCATGCCCCATGGCATCACTGAAAACAATGGCACTACTGGACAGAATTGGTCATCAATTAGAACATAACAGCTGTGTATGATTAGAGAAAGAGACCCTTAATGAGGGCCTTACCATAATCACTGCCATCCCACTGTAACTCTTGACATATCCAAATTTGCCTCTCAAGAGGAGCAGCCTCAGAGGCTTCACACTACAGGGGTTGAGGAGGAGGGTTAGACTTCTCTAAAATATTCCAGACCACCACTAAACAAAGAAGCATGCAAGCCAATATCAATAATAAACTATGAAAGGTTGAGGAAGTACCTAGGGCTGCTACAATACATTATCTTAGATTTCCAATTACTGTAAACAAGATTATTGACGAATGCAAAGCAGAAACAAAAACAGGTAAGTATGGCCAATACACCAGAAAAAAACAGTCCACAGAAACCATGAAAGTGACAAAATGTCAAAGTTAACAGAGAATTATGGGTAGCCGTTATAAATAGGCTCAAAGGATTTTTAAAAACCATGATTGAAGTAAAAAAATATATGACAGTAATGTTGCTCTAAAGAGGTAATATTGGAAAAGAGAGGAATTATACAAAAAAAATGAAACAAATAGAAATTCTGGAGTTGAAAAGTACATATAATTAAAAGAAAAATTCATTGAGGAGGTTCAATGACAGCTTTGAACTGACATAATAAAGCTTTAGAGAAATTATAAAAATCTATAGAGATTATACAATCCCAAGAACAGAAAAAGAATAAAGAAAAATGAACAGAGAATAAAAATGTGGGTCACTATTAAATACACCAACTTATCTGTAATGGGAGTACTAGAGGGAGAGAACATAAAGAAAGGAACAGATAAAATATTTAAATAACTGATGGCAGAAAACTTACAAAATTGATTAAAAAGGTGTAATCCACAAATCTAGGAAGCACAACAAACACCAAGTAAGATAAGAGCAAAAAGATTCACAAATATACACATCAAAGTGAAAACTGTGTAAGAAAAAGGCAAAAAGAAAGGCTTGAGATAAACAGTCCTCCAGCACAGCATAGCAACTCTATGAAATTCTGATCAAATGAGTTTTATGAGGGCATCTCCAATCTCATTCCTTCTTACTGGGAAGGACCTCCCAACTAGGGTCCTCAGCCACCCTGCCAGTGCTCTTCTACTGATAGAGATTTGAAACCTTCCTGGATGGAGATCCCAGGGGTAGGGACAGGCTGCTATCTTTGCTATTTGGATGACATAGCTATTCTAGCCTTCAGACTCTGGGGAGTCCAAGGTGACTGGGGACTAAAGTGGACCCCCAGCACAGAACAAGTGTCATATAAAAATGTGGCCAGACTGCTATTGTAAAGTAGGTCCCCAATCCCATTCCTATTCACTGGGTGGGAACTTTCAACTAGCAGACACTTCCTACAGGTATATTTCAGCCATTAACACGTCTGTACCTTCTTGGGACAGAGCTCTCAGAGGGAGAGACAGGCTGCAATGTTTGCTGTTTTGCAGCTTTCACTGGTGATACCCTTAAATACTGGAAAATCCGAGGTCACAAGGGACTGAAGTGCTTGGGTTCATAGCACAGAACCTTTAACCTGGGCTGATTACACTGAGCAATTGCTAACCTGTATCCCTTTGAAGTGGAGCCTCCAGAAGACAAGCAAAAGATCTCTTAGCCATACCACTACTGAGGTCCCTTTGCTGCCTCCAAGCTAAGTAAAAAACATAAATACTGAGATTGCTCCAGAGCTGTAGTGGCCACCCCAGGAGTGCCAAGCCATGATCTACCACCAGCAGTCAAGGAGGAGAGGAACCCACAATTTCAGAATATTGAGAAGGAACACAGCTCCAACTGTGAGGAAACACAGGGAAGCCACACAACCAAGTGAGAGTCTACCAACTGACCAATAAGCCTAAGAGCCACCTACTGGATCACACCTCAGAGCTTCAATAACAAAAATATCTTGCTAGCATACCCCTCTCTGAAGCCATAGACAAGAAGTCAGTATCAAATAAAGATCCCACAGAACGCCTTGATCCTATGTGTACACCCAGAAAAAAAGTCTATGGTCTGTACTCAATATTCACTGCAGGTAAAGGAATACCCACATGCAGAGATGAAAAAGAATCAACACAAGAACTCCAGTAACTCATATGACCAGAGTGTCTTATGTCCTCCAAACGAGTGCATCAGTTCTCCAATAAGTTATTAACCAGGCTGAGCTGGCTGAAATAATATAAATTGAATTTAGGATATACATTGGAATGGAGATTATCAAGATTCAGAAGGATGGCAAAACCCAATGAAAGGAAACTAAGAATCGCAATAAAGCAATACAGGAGATGAAAGATGAAATAGTCAGTATAAGAGAACCTAACATACCTGACAAAGGTGAATAACAATATAACATTTCACAAAGCAATTACAAGTACTAACAGCAGGATAAACTAAGTTGAGGTAAGAATCTCTGAATTGAAGACTGGCTTTCTGAAATAAGACAGTCAGACAAAAAAAGAAAAAAAAATGAAGAAAACCTCTGAGAAATATAGAATTTTGTAAAGAGGCCAAATCTACAAATCATTGGCATCCCTTAAAGGAGTAGGGGATGGGAAAATCATATCACTTGAAAAACATATTGTAGGATATTGTTCATGAAAATTACCCAACCTAGAGATGTCAAAATTACCCAAGCTAGAGATGTCGAAAGTCAAATTCAAGAAATGCAGAGAACTCCTGCAAGATTCTACACAAGAAGATCATCCCCAAGAGACATAATAATCAGACTTTCTAAAGTTAAAAGAATGAATGTTAAAGGTAACTAGAGAGAAAGGGCAGGTCATCTACAAAGGGAATTCCATCAGGCTAACAGCAGACTGCTAAGCTGAAACCCTATAAGCTAGAAGAGACTGGGGACCTATATTGAACGTCTTTAAAAAACTCAATCAATAATTTTATATACAGCCAAATTAAGCTTCCTAAGCAAAGGAGAAATAAGATCCTTTTCATTACCATTAGACCTGCTTTACAAGATATCTTGAAAGAAACACTAAATATTAAAAGAAAAGACTGGTACTAGCTAATAACAAAAACACACTTAAACACACAGAGAAGTGTCTCTATAAAGCAACCATACAAACAAGCCAACATAAGAACAGCATAACAACACAATGACTGGATGGAATCCACACATATCAATACTGATCTTGAATGTAAACAGGCTAAAAGCTCCGCTTAAAAGACACAGAGTGGCAAGCTGGATTAAAAAACTAGACTTAATGGAATGCTGTCTTCGAGAGATTCATCTCACATATAATGACACCCAGTCTCCAAATAAAGTTATGGAGGAAAATCTACTAAGCAAATAGAAAACAGAAAAAAATCAGGGGTTGCAATGCTAATTTTGGACAAAACAGACTTCAAAAATAAGAAAAGATCAAAAAAGACAAAGAAGGGCATTACATAATGGTAGAGTTCAATTCAATGAGGAGACCTAAGTGTCCTAAATATATATGCACCCATTCCAGAAGCAGCTGGCTTTGTAAATCAAGTTCTTAGAGATCTACAAAGAGACATAGACTACCACACAATAATAGTGGGAGATTTCAACACTTCATTGACAATATTAGATCATCCAGGCAGAAAATTAACAAACATACTCAGTACTTGAATTAACACTGGATAAAATGAGACTGATAGACCTATACAGAACTCTGCACCCAAAACAACAGAATATTTTCTCATTGCCAAATGGCACATATTCTAAAATCAATCTCATTGGGCATAACTGGACATAAAACAATCATCAGCAAATACAAAAGAACCAAAATAATACCAAACACACTCTTGGACTACAGTGCAATAAAAATAAGAAGTTAAGACAAAGAAAATTGCCAAAAACAATGCCACTACATGGAAACTAAACAACATGCTCCCAAATGACTTTTGGATAAGTAATGAAATTAAGGCAGAAATTAAGAAGTTCTTTGAAACTAATGTGAACAAAGATAAAATATACCAGAATTTCGGGGACATAGCCAAGGCAGCGTAAACAGAGAAATTCGTAACACTAAATGCCCTAATCAAAAAATTAGAAAGATCTCAAATTAACAACCTAACATCACATCTAAAAGAATAAGAGAAGCAAGAACGAATCAACCTGAAAGCTAGCAACAGACAAGAAATAAACAAAATTGGGCTGAACCAGAGGAAATCAAGACACACAAAAAACATTCAAAAGATTAACAAATCCGGAGTTAGACTTAAAAAAAAAAATAGGTTGCTAACCAAATGAATGAATAGGAAAGATGCAAATAAACACAATTAGAAATTACATAGTAAATATTACCACTGACCCCACAGAAACAAAAATTAAAGTCAGAAACCACTATGATCACCACTATGCACACAAACTATTAAACCTAGAAGAGATGGATAAATTCCTGAACACATCCACTCTCCCAGGTTTGAGCCAGGAAGAAATTGATTCCCTGTACAGACCAATAATGAACTCCAAAATGGAATCAGTAATAAGTAGCCTACCAACCAAAAAAGGCCCCCAAACCTGATGGATTCACAAGTGACTTCTAACAGATGTACAAAGAAGACCTGGTACCATTCCTCCAGAAACTATTTCAAAAAATAGAGAAGGGACTCCTCCCTAGCTCATTTTATGAGGCCAGTATCATCCTGATATCAAAATCTGGCAGAGACACAATAATAAAAGAAATCTTAACTCTAATATCCTTGATGAAGATGGCTGCAAAAATCCTCAACAACATACTTCCAAACTGAACACAGCAGCACTTCAAAAAGCTGATCCACCATGATCAAGTAGGCTTCATCCCTGGGATGTAAGCTTGTCTAAACTAACACAAATCAATGAATGTGATCATCAGTCACATAAATAGAACTCAAGACAAAACCAGATGATTATCTCAATGATGCAGAAAAGGCTTTCAATAAAATTCAATACCCCTTCACGATAAAAACTGTCAGTAAACTAGGTACTGAAAGAACATACCTCAAAATAAGAGCCATCCGTGACAAAACCCCAGCCAACATTATACTGAATGAGAAAAAATTGGAAGCATTCCCCTTGAAAACCAGCACAAGACAAAGATGCTGTCTTTTCACCACTCCTATTCAACATAGTTTTAGGAGTCCTAGCCAGAGCAATCAGGCAAGAGAAAGAAATAAAGGACATCCAAATAGGAAAAGGAAGTCAAACTACCTCTGTTTTCAGATGTCATAATTCCATGTTTAAAAAAATCCCATAGTCTCCACCCAAAAGCTCCTTCAGCAAAGTTTCAGGATACAAAATCAATGTAGAAAAATCACTAGAATTCCTATATACCAACAACAGCCAAGCCGAGAGCCAAATCAGAAAGGCAATCCCATTCACAAGTGCCACAAGAAGAAAAAAATACCTAGGAATACAGCTAACCAGGGAGGTGAAAGATCTCTACAATGAGAATTGCAAAACACTGCTCAAAGAAGTCAGAGAAGACAAAAACAAATGAAAAAATGTTGAGTGCTCCTGGATAGGAAGATTTACTATCATTAAAATGGCATACTGCCCAAAGCAATTAAGATTCAATGCTATTCCTACCAAACTAACAATGACATTCTCTACAAAACAGGAAAAACTATTTTAATACTTATATGGAACCAAAAAGGACCTGAATAGCCAAAGCAATCCTAAGCAAAAAGAATAAAGCTGGAGGCATCATGCAACCTGACTTCAAACTATGCTATAGTTTGGCTTCAGTAACCAAAACAGCATGATATTGTTACAGAAACAGGCAGACAGACCAATAGAACAGATTAGAGAGCCCAGAAATAAGGGCACATACCTACAACCATCTGATCTTTGACAAAGCTGACAAAAACAAACAATGGAGAAAAGACTTCATATTCAATAAATAGTGCTGGGATAACTGGCTAGCAATATGCAGAATTTTGAGTTGGACTTCTTCCTTACAACATATATAAAAATCATCACAGGGTGCATAAAAACTTAAACATAAAACCCAAAATTATAAAAACTCTGGAAGACAACTTAAGCAATATTATCCTGGATATAGGAATGGGCAAAGATTTTATGATAAAGACACAAAAGCAATTGCAACAAAAGCAGTAATTGACAAATGGATCTAGTTAAACATAAGCATTTCTGCACAGCAAAAGAAACTATCAACAGATTAATCAGACAACCTAAAGAATGGAAGAAAATATTTGCAAACTATGCATCTGACAAAGGTCTAATATTGAGCATCAATAAGGAACTTAAACAAATTTAAAAGAAAAAACAAACAACCCCATTAAAAAGTATACAAAAGACATGGACACTCTTTAAAATAAGACATATATGCAGCCAACAAGTGTATGAAAAGAAAAACTCAGTATCACTGATTACTAGAGAAATGCAAATCAAAACCACAATGAGATGCCATCTCACACCAGTCAAAATGGCTATTAATAAATGTCAAAAAATAACAGATGCTGGTGAGGTTGCAGAGAAAAGCGAACACTTATACACTGTGGTTGGGAGTGTAAATTAGTTCAGCCATTGTGGAAAGCAGTATGGCAATACCTCAAACAGCTAAAAGCAGAACTATTATTTGACTCAGCAATCCCATTACTGCATATATACCTAAAGGAATATAAGTCATTCTACTATAAAGACACAGGCACATGAATGTTCATTGAAGCACTATTCACCATAGCAAAGACATGGGTTCAACCTAAGTGCCCATCAATGACGGACTGGATAAAGAAATTGTGGTATATAAAAACCATGAAATATTATGTGACCATAAAAAACAATGATATCATGTCTTTTGCAGGATACGGATGGAGGTGGAGGCTATTTTCCTTAGCAAACCAACCCAGGAACAGAAAACCAAATACCACGTTCACACTTGTAAGTGGGAGCTAAATGATGAGAACTTATTAACACAAAGAAGGAAACAACAGACACCTGGACTGACTTGAGGTGGGAGAGTGAGAGTGGGAAGAAGAGTAGGAAAGATAATTATTAAGCACTGGGCTCAATACTTGGGTGATGAAGTAATTAGTACAACAAACCCCATGCACAAATTTACCTATATAACAAACCTTCACATGTACCCTTGAACTAAAAGTTAAAAAATAAAAAAAATAAATTGTGTTTGTAACATTTATAGCTACAACATATACAGCAATAGCAGCACAAAAAAAGGAAGGTGAGATCCATGGGAGTAGTTTTCTACGTCTTACTGGAATTAAGTCTGTATAAATCTGAAGCTGTTTTGACAAATGAGAATAAAAATAGTAAGCATTAGGGCAATAAAAATGGTAGGCATTATGACATTAAAAATAGACTTAATTCTAAATTATACACTAAAGAAGGAATAAAGGGGGAAATATGATACACATAGGGACAAAATGGCAAATATAAAGCCAACTATTTCAATAACAACATAAAATGAGAATGACTTAGGCAGTCCAACTAAAAAACTTAGATTAAATTTTTAAAAAATTTATTTATTATACTTTAAGTTCTGGGGTACATGTGCAAATCGTGCAGCTTTGTTACATAGGTATACATGTGCCATGGTGGTGGTTTGCTGCATTCCTCGCCCCGTCATCTACATTAGGTATTTCTTCTAATGCTGTTCCTCCCCAATCTTCCCACCCCATGCTGTTCCTCCCCTAGCCCCTCACCCCCCAGTCCCCAGCGTATGATATTCCCCTCCCTGCGTCTGTGTGTTCTCATTGTTCAACACCCACTTATGAGTGAGAACATGAAGTGTTTGGTTTTCTGTTCTTGTGTCAGTTTGCTGAGAATGATGGTTTCCAGTTTCATCCATGTCCCTGCAAAGGACATGAACTCATCTTTTTTTTTTTTAATTGCTGCATAGTATTCCATGGTGTTTATGAGCCACGTTTTCTTTATCCAGTCTATCATTGATGGGCATTTGGGTTGGTTCCAAGTCTTTGCTATTGTGAACAGTGCCACAATAAACATGTGGTTTATCTTTATAATAGAATGATTTATAAGCCTTTGGGTATATACTCAGTAATGGGATTGCTGGGTCAAATGGTATTTCTATTTCTAGATCCTTAAAGAATCACCACATTGTCTTCCACAATGGTTGAATTAATTTACACTCCCACCAATAGTGTAAAAGCGTTCCTATTTCTCCACATCCTCTCCAGTATCTGTTGTCTCTTAATTTTTTGATGATCGCCATTCTAACTGGTGTGAGTTGGTATCTCAATGTGGTTTTGATTTGCATTTCTCTAATGACCAGTGATGATAAGCATATTTTCCTATGTTTGTTGGCTGCATAAATGTCTTCTTTTGAAAAGTGTCTGTTCAAATCCTTTCCCCACTTTTTGGTGGGGTTGTTTTTTTCTTGTAAATTTGTTTAAGTTCTCTGTGGATTCTGGATATTAGCCCTTTGTCAGATGGATAGATTGCAAAACTTTTTCCCATTCTGTTGGTTGCTGGTTCACTCTATTGATAGTTATTATTATTATTTTTTTCTCTCTCTGTAGAAGCTCTTAAGTTTAATTAAATCCCACTGGTCTATTTTGGCTTTTGTTGCCATTGCTTTTAGTGTTTTAGTCATGAAGTCCTTGCCCATGCCTGTGTCCTGAATGGTATTGCCTGGGTTTTCTTCTAGAGTTTTTATGGTGTTAATTCTCATGTTAAAATCTTTAATCCATCTAGAGTTAATTTTTGTATAAGATGTAAGGAAGGGATCCAGTTTCAGCTTTCTGTGTATGGCTAGCCAGTTTTCCCAACACCATTTATTAAACAGTGAATCCTTTCCCCATTGCTTGTAGTTGTGTGGCATTCTTTCTGAGGCCTCTGTTCTGTTCCATTGGTCTATATCTGTTTTGGTACCAGTACCATGCTGTTTTATTTACCATAGCCTTGCAATATAGTTTGAAGTCAAGTAGTGTGATGTCTCCAGCTTTATTTTATTTCAGTTTTTGCTTAGGATTGTCCTATGTGGGCTCTTTTTTCGTTCTATATGAAGTTTAAGGGTTTTTTTTTTTTTTCAAATTCTATTAAGAAAATTATTTGTAGCATTATGGGGATAGCACTGAATCTGTAAATTACTTTGGGCGGTATGTTCATTTTAATGATATTAATTCTTCCTAACCATGAGCATGGAATGTTTTTCCATTTGTTTGTGTCCTCTCTTATTTCCTTGAGCAATGGTTTGTAGTTCCCTTGAAGAGATCCTTCACCTCCCTTGTTAGTTGCTTTCCTAGATATTTTATTCTCTTTGTAGCAATTGTGAATGGAAGTTCACTCATGATTTGGCTCTCTGTTTGTCTGTTACTAGTGTATAAGTATGCTTGTGATTTTTGCACATTGATTTTGTATCCTGAGACTTTGCTGAAGTTGCTTATTAGCTTAAGGAGATTTTGGGCTGAGACAGTGGGGTTTTCTAAATATACAATCATGTCATCTGCAAACAGAGACAATTTGATGTCCTCTCTTCCTATTCAAATACCCTTTATTTCTTTCTTTTGTCTGATGGCCCCAGCCAAAAGTTCCAATACCATGTTGAATACGAGTGGTGACAGAGGACATCCTTGTCTTGTGCCAGTTTTCAAAGGGAATGCTTCCGGTTTTTGCCCATTCAGTATACTGGCTGTGGGTTTTTCATAAATAGCTTTCATAATTTTGAGATACAATCCATCAATACCTAGTTTATTGAGAGTTTTTAGCATAAAGGGCTTTTGAATTTTGTTGAAGGCCTTCTCTGCATTTACTGAGATAATCATGTGTTTTTTGTCTTTGGTTCTGTTCATGTCATTGATTATGTTTATAGGTTTGTGAATGTTGAACCAGCCTTGCATCCCAGGGATGAAGCCGACTTGATCATGATAGATAAGCTTTTTGATGTGCTGTTGGATTCGGTTGCCAGAATTTTATTGAAGATTTTTGCATCAATGTTCATCATGGATACTGGCCTGAATTTTTCTTTTTTAGTTGTTTCTCTGCCAGGATTTGGTCTCAGGACGATGTTGGTCTCATAAAATGAGTTGGAAGGATTCCCTCTTTTTGTCTTGTTTGGAATAGTTTCAAAAGGAATGGTACCAACTCCTCTTTGTACCTCTGATAGAATTCAGCTGTGAACCCATCTGGCCCTAGACTTATTTTGGTTGGTAGGCTATTCATTGCTGCGTCAACCTCAGACCTTGTTATTGGTCTATTCAGGAGTTCGATTTCTTCCTGGTTTAATTTTGGGAGGGTGTAAGTGTCCAGGAATGTATCTATTTCTTCTAGATTTACTGGTTTATTTGTGTAGAGGTGTTTGTCCTAATCTCTGAAGGTAGTTTGTATTTCTGTGGGATTGGTGGTGATACCCCCTTTATCATTTATATTGCGTCTATTTGATTCTTCTTTCTTTTTTATTAGTCTGGCTAACAGTCTATCTATTTTGTTGATCTTTTCAAAAAACTAGCTCTTGGATTTTTTTTTTTTTTGAAGAGTTTCTTGTGTCTCTATCTCCTTCGGTTCTGCTGTGATCTTAGTTATTTCTTTCTGCTAGCTTTTGAATTTGTTTGATCTTCCTTGTCTAGTTCTTTTAATCGTGATGTTAGGTTGTTGATTTTAGATCTTTCCTCACTTCTCTTGTAGACATTTAGTGCTATAAATTTCTCTCTAGACACTGCTTTAAAAATGTCCCAGAGATTCTGGTACATTGTGTCTTCATTCTCATTGGTTTTGAAGAACATCTTTATTTCTGCCTTCATTTCATTATTTTTCCAGTAGTCATTCACGAACAGGTTGTTTAGTTTCCACACAGCTGTGCGGTTTTGAGTGAGTTCGTTAATTCCGAGTACTAACTTGTTTGTACTGTGGTCTGAGAGACTGTTATGATTTCCATTCTTTTGCATTTGCTGAGGAGTGATTTACTTCCAATTAAGTGGTCAATTTTAGAATTAGTGTGATGGGCTGCTGAGAAGAATGTATATTATGTGGTTTTGGGGTTCAGAGTTCTGTAGATGTCTATTAGGTTCTCTTGGTCTAGATCTGAGGTCAAATTCTGGATATTCTTGTTAATTTTCTGTCTCATTGATCTGTCTAGTATTGACAGTGGGGTGTTAAAGTCTCCCACTATTATTGTGTGGGAGTCTAAGTCTCTTTGTAGGTCGCTATGACCTTGCTTTATGTATCTGGGTGCTCCTGCATTGGGTGCATATCTCTTTAGGATAGTTAGCCCTTCTTGTTGCATTAATCCCTTTACCATTATGTAATGCCTTTCTTTGTCTCTTTTGATCTTTGTTGGTTTAGAGTCTGTTTTATCAGAGACTAGGATTGCAACCCCTGCTTTTTTTTTTTTTTTGCTCTCCATTTGCTTGATAAATCTTCCTCCATCCCTTTACTTTTGGCCTCTGTGGGTCTTTGCATGTGATACAGGTTTCCTGAAAACAGCACAGTGATGGATCTTGACTTTTTATCCAATCTGTCAGTCTGTGTCTTTTGATTGGGGCATTTAGTCCATTTACATTTAAAGTTAATATTTTTATGTGTGAATTTGATCCTGCCATTTTGATGCGAGCTGGTTGTTTTGCCCCTTAGTTGATGCAGTTTCTTCATTGTGTCGATTGTCTTTACAATTTGATATGCTCTGCAGTGGCTGGCACTGGTTGTTCCTTCCATGTTTAGTGCTACCTTCAGGAGCTCTCATAGGGCAGGCCTGGTGGTGATGAAATCTCTCAGCAGTTGCTTGTCCATAAAGGATTTAATTTCTCCTTCGCTTATGAAGCTTAGTTTGGCTGGATATGAAATTCTGGGTTGAAAATTGTCTTCTTTTAGGATGTTGAATATTGGCCACCACTCTCTTCTGGCTTGTAGGGTTTCTGCCAAGAGATCCGCTGTGAGTCTGTTGGGCTTCACTTTGCTGGTAACCCGACCTTTCTGTTTGCCCTTAGCATTTTTTCCTTCATTTCAACCATGATGAATCTGATGATTATGTGCCTTGGGGTTGCTCTTCTTGAGGAATACCTTTGTGGTGTTCTCTGTATTTCCTGGATTTGAATGTTGGCCTGTCTTGCTAGGTTGGGGAAATTTTCCTGGATAATAAACTGAAGAGTGTTTTCCAACTTGGTTTCATTCTCCCCCTCTAACTTTCAGGTACACCAATCAAACGTAGATTTGATCTTTTCACATAATCCCATATTTTTTGAAGGCTTTGTTCATTTCTTTTCACTCTTTTTTCTCTAATTTTGCCTTCTTGCTTTGTTTCATTGAGTTGATCTTCAATCTCTGATATCCTTTCTTGTGCTTGATCAACTCGGCTATTGAGTATCTTCACAAAGTTCTCGTGCTGTTGTTAGCTCCATCAAGTCATTTATGTTATTCTCTATGCTGGTTATTCTAGTTAGTATTTTGTTTAATCTTTTTTCAAGGTTCTTAGTTTCCTTGCATTGGGTTAGAGCATGCTGTTTTAGCTTGGAGAAGTTTGTTATTACCCACCTTCTGAAGCCTGCTTCTGTCAATCCATCAAACTCATTCTCCATCCAGTTTTGTTCCCTTGCTGGTGAAAGGTTGTGATCCCTTGGAGGAGAAGAGGCATTCTGGATTTTGGTGATTTCAGCCTTTCTGCACTGGTTCCTTCCCATCTTTGTGGATTAATCTACCTTTGGTCTTTGAAGTTGGTGACCTTTGGATGAGGTTTCTGAGTGGACATCCTTTCTGTTGATGTTGAAGCTATTTCTTTGTTTGTCAGTTTTCCTTCTAACAGTCAGGCCTCTCTGTTGCAGGTCTGCTGGAGTTTGCTGGAGGTCCACTCCAGACCCTGCTTGCCTGGGAATCACCTGCGGGGGCTGCAGAACAGCAAATATTGCTTCCTGTTCCTTCAACTGGTTGCTTTGTCCCAAAAGGGTACCTGTCAGATGTCAGACAGAGCTCTCCTATATGACATGTCTCCCAGTTAGGATACACAGGAGGTCAGGGAACCACTTGCGGAGGCAGACTGTCCCTTAACAGAGCTCAAGCACTGTGCTGAGAGATCCACTGCTCCCTTCAGGGCTGCCAGGTAGGGACATTTAAGTCTGCTGAAGAAGAACCCGTAACCACCCCTTTTCCCAGGTGCTGTGTCCCAGAAAGGCCGGGGCTTTGTAAGTCCCTGATGGGCTGCTATCTTCTTTTTCAGAGATTCCCTGCCCAGCAAGTAGTGAATCTACTTGACAGTTTACCTGCAGAGGCCTTGCTAAGCTGCCATGCTGGGTTCTGTCCAGTTGCTGTGTAAATTTCTGAGTGGCTTTCTTTACCCAGGCAATGCTGAAATCACCTACTGGAGCCTCACCAATGGCAGGTGCCCCTCCCCCTACCAATGTCAAACATCCCAGGTTGAGCCCAGACTGCTGTGCTGGCTGTGAGAATTTCAAGCCAGTGGATCTTAGGTTGCTGGTTTTCACTCGGGTGGGACCTGTTAATCCAGCTCACTTGGCTTCAGCCCCTTTTGTCAGGGGAATGAGTGGTTCTGTCTTGCTGGCATTCCAGGCACCACTTAACTAAAATGGCTGCCCAGTTTTGTGCTGAAAACCCAGTATTGTAGGCCCTGGAGGGAATCTCCTGGTCTGCAGGTTGTGTAGATCATGGGAAAAGCACAGTGTCTGAGCCAGAGTGCTGGAGTGTCCACAAAAGTCCCTAATGGCTTCCCTTGGCTAGAAGAGAGAGTTCTCCAGTCCCTTACACCTCCCAGTTGAGATGATGCCCCACTCTGGTTTGGCTTGCCCAACTTGGGCTGTTGCCATTGTCTAACCACTCTCAGTTAGATGAATCTGATATTTCAGTTGGAAATGGGGAAATCACTTGTCTTCTGGCACACTGTTGCTGGGAACTGCAGATTGGAGCTATTCCTATTTGGTCATCTTGGCCAAGATTAAATTTAAGAAAATATCCAAACTATATGATGGCTATAAGAAATATACTTTATATTTAAATATAGAAATAGATTGAAAGTAAAAGGATTAAAAAAAAGATATAATAATAGCCACCACAACAAAGCTGGAGTTAGTATGTGAAATATTAGACTAAATAGACTATAAAACAAAAAATACACATTAATAGAGATAAAGAAGAACTCTTTATAATGGTAAAAGGGGCAATCCATGAGGAAGGTTAAACAGTTATAACCATATACACATCTGATAACAGATCATCAAAATACATGAAGAAAAAACTGACAGAAATGAAGAGAAAAATAGATCATATGACAATAATAGTCAGAAACTTCAATAGCACACTTCTAGTAGTGAATAGGACAGTTAGGCAGAATATCCAATAGGAAATAAAAGACTTAATACTGTGAACCAACTAGCTCTAATAGACAACTATAGAACACTCCACTCAACCGTACCAGAATATGCATTTTTCTCGAGTGCACGTTGAGCATTCTCAGCTTAGACTTGTTTAGCAACAAATAAATAAAATAAACCTCATAAAATTGTCAAGTATAGAAATAATAGAGTATGTTCTTCGACAAATTTGAAATGAATAACAAAAATTTGTGAAGCTTTCAAATATGTGGATGTTACACAGCATGCTCCTAAATAATCAATGAGTCTAAAAAGAAACTACAATATTTAGATGAATGAAAATGAAAATACATTTTAAAATGTGTGGGATTCAGCTAAAGCAGTGCTTAGAGAAAAATGTATAATTTTAAATATCTATGTTGAGAAAGAAGAAATTTCTCAAATCAGTAACTTTTCACCTTAAGATTCTGGAAAAAGAAGAGCAAACTCTATCTAAAGCAAACAAAAGAAGGAAATAATTGATTGGAGAGAAAATTAATAAAATATGGACTATACAAGGAATAGAAAAAAATAAGTAGAATGAATTAGGGTGTGCTTTATGACTCAGTCTATCTTGTGGTCTATCTTGGTTGATGTTCCATATGAGCTTCAGAAGAATGTGTATTCTGCTATTGTTAGATGGAATATTCTATAATTATCCATTAGATAGATGAATTTTGTGGTGCAGATTAACTATATTCTTACCTATTTTTGCCTGTTTAATGTATTAATTACTGATAAACCATAGGTAGTTCTTAGAGAATATTTATAGATATAAATGCCTTTATTAGAAAAGATGAAATCTCTCAAAACATTAGGCTTAGACTCTACCTCAAAAACAAGAAATTGAAGGGTAACTAAAGAAAAATTAAGGAGAAATAAGAAAATAGTAAAGATTAGACACCAACAAATAGAAATAAGAAAAATGAAAAAACAAATGGATTAGACACCAACAAATAGAAATAAGAAAAATGAGAAAACAAATGGAACACCAAAACCAAAAACTTATGAACTCTTTGACTGACTGACCAAAGAAACAGAAAACACAAAATGTCAACACTAGGAACAAAAAGGAGGACATTATATTACCACTCCCAAAGAAACTAAAATAATTATATTATGAACACATTTATGCCAACAAATTAGATAGATAATTTAGATGAAATGGAAAAAGTTCCTGGAAAGACGTAATATAAATGACTCCAGAAGAAATAAAATAATCTTAAATACCTGTCACAAGTGAAATAACCGATTCAGTATTCTTAACCAATATCACAAAAAATTGCCCCAGATGGTTCCACTGGTGAATTTTTTCAATAACTCAAATAATAAATGATAATAGTACATTTTCAAAAATAGGAAAGAAGAAATGATTTTTACAATTCATTCTGCAAATAACACACTAACATAAAAGCCAGACAAAATGGCAATAAACCAAAAAAACTAATGTAGATACATAATCCTTATCAAAATATTAATAAATAGAATTTGACAACATGTAAAAATGACTTCATACCATGACAAAAATAGAAACAAAAATATATATATATTTTGAGATGACATCTTGCTCTGTTGCTCAGGCTCAGTGCAGTGGCACGATCTCATCTCACTGCAACTTCTGCCTCTGAGTTACAAGTGATTTTCCTGCCTCAGACTCCCAAGTAGCTGGGATCACAGGCGCCCACCACTGCACCCAGCTAATTTTTGTATTTTTAGTAGAGATGCAGTTTCACCATCTTGGCCAGGCTGGTCTTGAACTGCTGACCTCATGATTCACCTGTCTCAGCCTCCCAACATGCTAGGATTACAGGTGTGAGCCATTGCATCTGGCCAAAAATAGGATTTTTACCAAGACTATAAGGTTTGTGCACCATTCAACAATAAATTCCTTACACCTTATACAAATATTAACTCAAGAGGGATTACAGACTTAAATGTAAGACCTAAAACTGTAAAAACACTAGAAGAAAACCTAGCCAATACCATTCAGGACATAGGCATGGGCAAAGTCTTTATGACTAAAACATAAAGAGCAATGGCAACAAAAGCCAAAATTGACTAACAGGATCTAATTACACTAAAGATCTTCTGCACAGCAAAAGAAACTGTCATTAGAGTGAATAGGCAACCTACAGAATGGGAGAAAATTTTTGCAATCTATCCATCTGACAAAGGTCTAATGTCCAGAATCTACAAAAAATTTATACAAATGTGCAAGTAAAAACAAATCCCATCAAAAAGTGGATGAAGGATATGAACAGACACTTCTCAAAAGAGGATATTTATGTGGCCAACAAACACACATGAAAAAAACTCATCACCACTGGTTATTAGATAAATGCAAATCAAAACCACAATGAAATACCATTGCACGCCAGTTAGAATGGCGATCATTAAAAAGTCAAGACGACAGATGCTGAAGAGGATGTGGAGAGATAGGAACGCTTTTACACTATTGGCGAAAGTGTAAATTAGTTCAACTATTGTGGAAGACAGTGGCAATTTTTCAAGGATCTAGAACCAGAAATACCATTTGACCCAGCAATCCCATTACTGGGTACTCAAAGGCTTACAAATCATTTGACTCTAAAGACACATGCACACCTATGTTTATTGCAGCACTGTTCACAATAGCAAAAACTTGGAACCAACCCAAATACCCATCAATGATAGACTGGACAAAGAAAATGTGGCACTATACAGCATGGAATACTAAGCAGCCGTAAAAAAAAAGGATGAGTTCATGTCCTTTGCAGGAGCACGGATGAAGATGGAAACCATCCTTAGCAAATTAACACAAGAACAGAAAATCAAACACCACATGTCCTCACTCATAAGTGGGAGTTTAACAATGAGAACACATGGACACAGGGAGGGGAACATCACACACCAGGGCCTGTCAGGGGGTGGGAGGATAGGGGAGGGATAGCATTAGGAGAAATACTGAATGTACTTGATGGGTTGATGGGCGCAGTAAACCACCACATGGCAAGTGTATACCTATGTAACAAACCTGCCCATTCTGCACATGTACCCAGAACTTAAAGTATAATAAAAAATACATAAAATAATGTAGCACATAATAGTAATAAAGGCTTAAAAAAAAGCAACATCATGTCAATAGATGTAGGAAAAACATTTTACAAGTTCTAAATCATTTCATTATACAAATGTTCCAAGTACTTTTTCCCCTGAAATTCAAATACCACATACTCTATATGTGGTAGCTAAATTATGAAAACATATAGACACACAGAGGGGAACAATGCACACTGGGGCCTTTCAGAGGGTAGAAGATGGGAGGAAGGAGAGGATCAGGAAAAACAATTAACTGGTAATAGGCTTAATACCTGGCTGATGAAATAATCTGTACAACAAACCCTCATCACACAGTTTACTTATAGAACAAACCTGCACCTTTGCCCCTGAACTTAAAAGTTTAAAAAAGTAGGAAAGAAAAGAATGTTTTTCCACCTAATAAAGGACATGCACAAAATACTAAGAGTCAACATTGTACTCAATGGTGATACACTGGATGCTTTCTCTCCAAGATCAGAAACAAAGCCAGACTGTCCACTCTCATCACTTCTATTAAACGTTATGTTGGAGGTTCTAGCCAGTGCAATCAGTAAGTAAAATCAATGTCCCCAAATAAATTATATTTTTATTAGGGCAAGAAAAATCCTATAACAATATTTTAAATAAGAAAATATACTAAAATCACACTATATAAAAGAAAAGATATATTGGACTTTATCATTTTTTTCAAATTGCTCTTCAGAACAAACTATTAAAAACATGAAAAGCCAAGGGAAAGTCAAGGAGAAAATGTTTGAAATCACACATCTGATGATAAGAAACAACCCAGAATACATAAAGAAACTTCGTTACTCAATAATAAGACAATCAAATTAAAAAATAGATGTGATTTGAATATATATGTTTCATTAAAGCAGTGATGCACAAAAATAATAAGCACATAGGAACATGGTCAACACTAATCATTAAGGAATTAAATATTAAAGCCACAATGAGGAAAGCTATTACAAACGCATCAAACTCACTATAATTCAAAAAGAAAGGCAGGCAATGCTAAGTGTTTTTTGAGAAAGTGGAGAAATTAGAGCTACCCATTTATTCTACTGCTGGGAAAGTTAAACTCCACAGCCATTATTAAACAAACTGGAAAGTTTTAAAAAGTTAAATGTGAACCTTCTATACACAGTAATTTTCCTCTTAGAGGTTTACTCATGAGTAGTAAAATCTACGTCCACATGAAATGTGTGTACACATATCCACAGCCACATTATTCATAATAGCTTAAATATTGGAAATCATCCAAATGTTGTTACACTGGCGAATGGATAAACAAAATATGGTATATCCATGAAACAGAAAAACATTTAGCTGTAAAACATAAACTATTATAAAACTCTCAATAACTTTGGAATTGAAGTTTTTCTCCAGCTAATAAAGGACATTTATGAACAATCAACAGCTAACATTGTATTTAATGGTAAAAGACTGAATGCAACATATGTAAGCATAAAACATAATATGCTCAGTAGAAGTTGTCAGATGAAAAGGACTACATACTGTGTGGTTTCACTCATGTGAAATGTTTAAAAAAATAATTTATGGCAGAAAGGAGGTCAGTGGTTGACCAGAGCTGGGCATCAGAGTGGAGGGATAATCCACAATGAGGTAGGTGTAAACTTTCTGGAGCAATAGCAATGTTCAAAAACTTGAACGTGTTAGTAGTTGCACAATTCTATAAATTTAGTAACACAAATGTTTACTTTTAATGAATGAATTTTATGGTATGCAAATTATATCTCAATAAAGTTCTTTAAAAAATTCCTGCTCTTTCAAAAATATTATCAAGAAAATTTAAGTCATGACAGCCTAATAAAGTCTGTGAAAAACATTCAGAATAAATAGAAATGACAAAGGACCTGCAGAGGGCATAAACGAGAAATATCTACAAATCAATAATAAAAGTACAAATAATATAATCTGAAAAATTTTCTAAAGACTTAAACAACACGTATACCAAGGCACAAGAAATTAAAGAAGCTCAACATCATTAGCCATTAGAAAATGCAAATTAAAACTATTATGAGATAATACTTCACTTCCACTTGAATATGAAACTTAGAAAAAATGGCAAAAATTACAAAAATGAGAGATGGATAATATTAAATGCCAGCGAGGATGCACAGTAAAATGATCTACTTCATATTGTGGGTAGAAGAATACATTGTTACTGTCATTTTATATAAATGTATCAGAGTACTAGCGAGGCCAAATGTATGTATAATCTACATTCCATCAATTATACTCCTGATTATATACACAACATAAATGGGGATATGTACACTATCTTATGTTTATTAGACATCGAATCTATATGCAGTTTCTCCATTTATTTTCTCTAATTTTCTAGTTTTCCAAAGGTTCAAATGATAAATAGGTGGCATGGAATAAACACCTGTATCTTACAGGTTAAAAATAAATTTAGATTTAGGGATAAAATAAAATGCAGAAATATTATATCCTTTTTCCCTTAGATTGATCTTATTACGTCCTCACTCTTTTTTACACACATTGAATCTACATAATGCTTCCCGCTTTCTGCACTACTTCCTCAATTATTTCCAGTTTCTAAAAAATCACTTGTGTAATAATGTTGCAAAAGAGAATAGTGAAATAATGTAATTGCCAAAGTATGAATATATATGCATGCACATGTACATATTATATATACATTTTACATATGTGTATATATACTTCAGAGGAAGTCATACTGAGTAGAAAATTGAATGAAATACATATCACAACTCAGTAGAGGCATTTACAAATCTTATCAGATTTCCATAATAATTATTTTATGGCCGAGTCCTAAAACACATTAGCATTGTATTAAAATAGGCTTGAAATGACCTCACATACCTTAGTCTTATTTCATACATTAGTCTTGAAATGAACTATCCTGAATCCCTTTAGTTTTCTAACATATTAGACCAGGTTGAAAAGAACATGATTTGTTGTTTTTATTTAATTCACAAACCCAACTCTGAAAGGTGAAAATGAAAGAAAAAGTCAGAGATCCCCAATTGCCCTTTGTAATTACCTTGGGATCACCAGCTAGAGGAAGAGCAGCAAGGGAGATGAATGTCTTTCTACAAGTTTCTCTAAGGAATTGCAACAGGCTATGTCAAGGGAAGAAGCCATTTGTTCTTTCCATATATTTTCAAAGAACTTACACAAAGATGAATGAGATTAACTGAAACTAAAGTCAATGGAATTAAGAGGTAAAATATTCAAATAGCACATATCTGTGTAAGCAAATAGTGGACATTTCAGAGGCAAAGCAGTAGAAAATCCTCTCTTTCTCACAGTAGGTTTTGTGTATGACAGAGGCACCAACTGAGGCAGAGGGAGATTTCAATGCTAAATTTAGTTTCAACTTTTCATTAGTACCTTAAATTTGAAGATTCTAATTTCAGATTTGAGATGGCTTTGTGACTTAAAGTAGAATTTTCTGTTACCAAAAAGTTAACATGAAAATCATGAACCTTGGGAATTTTTACTTAGGATCAGAGAAAGACTTTCTCTTAAGCAAAATTTTAAAGGAATAGTAAGAGACCAAAATGTATTTTGATTATGTCATGAGTCATACTTAATCAATGTGCTAGTCTCACACATGTTGTGTCTTAAGCAATTTGCTTCAAATTCAGGATGTCTAATGAGCCAGAGCTGAGCTAACAGCAAGTATATGCATTGACAAACGCCAAAATTTCCAGGCAACATAAGCTGTGAGTTTAATTTTTAAAACCATTTGTAATGATATGGAGTAATCTTGCAATGGCAATTCAGCCTTACAAATGAAGATTTTCAGCCTTTCATTAGAGTTATTTCTTGGGAGTTCTAGTTCTGCCACACAGTAGCTGTGTTATGCGGAACATACAATACTTTCCATATGCCTGTAAAATGAATGGCTGGTCTGGGCGATTCTTAATATCGATAGAATGCCAATCTGTAGAATTATCAAAGGATATTGGCAGCTAAACAGATTGTACATTCCTGTTTCTGCCCACTTACTTATAGTGACTTTTAGCAAGTTGTTTACTTTCTCTAAACCTCTTTGTCATGTACTAAAATGACTGTCCTATATTCCTATAGAGTATGTGTGGGTTCAAAAAAAATCACAGTGAATACTTTTGAAAACTTTAAAATGATTTGGAAATATGGGGTTTGACAGTTATTTAAAAGATATGCTAATACAATGTAATATGAACATTGACACAAAACACTCCTGAGTATTTTCAAAGGTGAGGAGGGAATTCTAAGGGTTATCAGACATACCTGCTCCCTCCTTCTTAACCTATTCTCATCTTTAACCACATGCTATTTTTTCTCCTTAACTATGACAGACATAGGCATTCACCAAAATGTAGTTGTAACAATTCCAGATTTTCAAAAATTTATTTCATTTTAAACAAGAGGCGTTTAAGAAGCAAACATTTGTTATTAACAGCTTCGCTGCCAAAAAGGAAAAGGATTGCTCTACATATTGCTGTGGTGAGAAACTCCCACGTTAAACAAGGTATAAGTTTATGCCAAAGAGCCTTTAATTCTTATTTTTTGGTAACACCTATTATTTGATTTCCAGATTTATTCAAATAATTCATGTGAATGTCTACAAACGATAACAAAGTTATTAAATATAGGGCAAACAAATAATAAATAATTTGGCAAGAACCAAAAAATGTCACTGCAGATTTAGATATTGACAGTGAAACTACATTTTTTCAAATATAATTTCCTTTGGGAAATTATTTTGTAAATTCAGAATACCTATAATGGATTGTTACCACACGTACTTTTTCATACCTCTGAGCGTTTCTATATAGTAGAAATTTCAGTCAATTTGGAAATCTATACATTAGGTCTCCAAAATTTTGACACAACTGAAACTCTTGTAAACCTTCTGTGACTTTGAATTATTTTAGTCATTAGCTATAATATCTGCCATTGTATTTATTCCTCTATAGCTTCTACGTAAGAAGAGAGAAGCAAGTTTTATATCTGAGGTCATCTCTCTCAGAATGTTTTGGATATTCTTATGCCCAGCTTATTAAAGACTTTCAGTGGGTGATGATAGTAATATATAATTACTGATTTTTTTCAATTATTCTAGATCGTGTGTTGGCATTATACTATTACCAGAATAATAGTTGGTTCAGCACTCCAAATATTTTATTATGTAATACTAAACAATTTTTTGTTCTGTAGTTTTTAGCACCTCTGCCCTGCATTTTGTTATGGCATCATCGTTGCCTCCTCCTCATTGAAGGATTTGAATCACACACTAGAGGGGAGCGAGTCAGCAGAGCTACAGCTTCTCTCCCGCCCTTTCACTCAAGCTGGCCCTCCATGCTGAGACCACCACTGAGCTTGCTTCTTCTTCTGTTTCCCCCTACTGGTTAAATTTCTGGGTCTAGTTTGTACTGACATCTGAGGTAACAAAGAGCATAAGGACTCCCTGCCCCACAGAACACTGGTCTTAAAGGACAAGATATATTAGTTGACATTCCCAATTTTCTAAAATCCTATTGTATTAGTGTCATAGGGCTGCCATAAAAATACCACAGACAATAAAGCTTTAACAAAAGAAATTTATTCTCTCACTAGTCTGGAGGCTAAACATCAAAGATTAAGTTGTTGGCAGGGTTAATTTCTTCAGAGCTTTGTTCCTTTGCTTGTCGATGGCTATCTTTTCCCTGTGTCTTCTCAGGGTCTGCTTTCCATAGATGTTTGTGCCCCAGTTTCTTCTTTGTATAAGGGCAGTTGTTACAGTGGATTAGAGACTACCCCATTGACTTTACTTAATTACTACTTTGAATGCCCTTTCCAAGTATGGTCACATTCTGAGGTACTAAGGGTTAAGATTTCAATATATAAATGGGGTGAGGATAAAATTCAGCAGATAACACTTAAAAATGCTCTCCAAACTTCATTGGAATTTTGATAAAAATCTTAGACAGTTATTTTCAAATGTATTTTAAATGTTAGACATTGACAAGAGACAAAGAGCTAGAATGTTTAGGAAAATCGTTTTCTGTACTTTTCACACAAAATCTATTTATTCACTCAGATTCTCAGGAATTATTTTGAAATTTTTATATCCTCATCCCAATAATGGCTGCAAAAGAAGAATTAAATTTCAAGTTGAGTGTTTTTTCTTTTTTCTAGTGAGAATTTGAACTTTTTGTAATGGTTGAGAGAACACGGAATAGTAGCAGTGCACTGAAATGCTCTCCACACCATGTTACTTAGGAAGGGAGAGTTTGGAGGTTAAGAGGTTGCACTCTAAACTCAGAAAGACTGCCCCAAAATTTGACCTTCACTATTTTCCAATTTTGCAACATTAAGAAAGTCAATTGATCTCTGTATACATGTTTGATCTGTTTTACTTATAAAGAAAAAAGAAATTATATATTTGTGTGTGTACACACACACACACACACATATAAATAAGACAAAATCCCTACAATGACTAATATATATGTCTTAAATTTTTAGCAATTTTCACAATTGAGATAGAAATCATCTCAGCTAAACATATTAAAAAAAACTTTTCTCAGTTGTTAAGCTTGGATTCACATTTATTGTAATTTTGGCAGAGCGAGATCAAGCTCAAGCCATGGAAAATGGTAGCTGCAACATAAGAGACATATTTTCACACATTGTCAATGCAGCTTTAGTAGAGCTGGGATTGAAGTTTAAATTTCCCTAGAACTTTTCTGTGTTCAGTTAGGGCTAACCTCAATAAATAGTGAATCTATTATAAGCTGGGATACGTAATTTAAAGGTTATGGAAGTGAATGTGCAAACATGAGTCTTGTCTTTTAACTCTTTCAATTGAGTGAGGGTGGGTGATAATTATAGAAGGCAAAGTATGTTGCACAAAATTTATAGAAGGCAAGATATGTTGCACAAATGACACATGGAAGCTTTAGGAGGTTCAAAGGAGAAGAAAATTAAAACAAAACATTTTAGCCAGTTGGGTGACTAAATGCTCAATCATAAAGGTATTATAAAAGATATAAACCTTAAAATTGGGTTCAATCATGTAAGAGGGCAAAGGAGAGGTAAAGAGTTTTTCTTGGATTTATAGATATGTCAATTAGATGACTTTCTTAAAATGTAGTCTATTCACTTTATTCTTCAATGAGGAAGAAAAAAGTTAAGACAAATCGTCTGAGTCACAATTAGAAGGCTTTTGGTATTTAGAGAATAGTCATAACAAATTGGTAATTCACATATTATTACTGCAATCCATCCAAGGATATTTCTTTAGGCATGAAGGTGTGATTCTTCTGTTTAATGCTATGAATCATATTAGATAGTTTCATAGTTTAAAATGGTATTTAGTGTTTTAGTGAAGTGTGATATCATTAAAACCTCCTACATGATAAGCAAATGAAACATGCTTTCTTGGCAAAACCAATGGTATTAGTCAAGGTCAATAAATCACATCTGTTGGGGTTTTGCAGATATAAGAATGGCACGATATCAGCTGATATCCTGGTATCACTAAATCTACATAATGCTTCCAGCTTTATGTACTAGATAATGTACTTTACACTTTCAAAAACAGTAAAGAAGAAACGATTTTACAACTCATTCTACAAATGATACACTAACATAAAAGCCAGACAAAACCACAAAAAACAAAAAAACGTAGATACATACTCCTTAACAAAAGGATGTCTTAGAATAATGATTATTATCAATTGTAGTTTAGCATGGAGCTGGGTATATCTGCAACTGAGTAGCCCATATGACATAGAAATGTCATATTACCTTGGGATCTCTAAACTCTTACTGAATGAGTTAAATAGACACTGGAATTTTCATCTCATTTCTTATACCTCATTTACTAGTATTTTTCCCTTATTTGTTTTTCATTAACTGCTTTGCAAATTAACACTTCTGAAAGCCCATTGTCCAGGAAAAGGATATTGAGTCCCAAAGATTCTTATTTGAGTTGATTTAAAATGGACTATTACTGTAGGAACAGGTGCATCAGTTTAGCAGAGACTGGAACACAAGGACAGCTCAATAGGTAAGAACCTATTACTGTTCTCTGATTAGTATTTTTCTCTTCTGCTCATGCAGTCCTGCCACTTTTCTTCCTTCATCTATCTTTAACAACATTCCACTGGATTAATTTGATGATTTGGATAAGGACTCCCCATGAACTATAAAACCTGCAGTGGAAGAAACATGTTTATTCTTTATTTTTGTTTATTTTTAATGTTTTATTTTATGTATTTTTTTTCAGAGATGAGCTCTATGTTGCCCAGCTGGCCTCAGATCCATGGGCTCAAGTGATCATCCTGCCTCAGCCTCCCCAGTAGCTGGGACTACGGGCATGCACTGTCACATCCAGTGCATTTTCTAATATTCTCTCTAGTTCCTAGTATTGTACGTAGCACCTAATAAAAGCATGTGTTAGAATAATTTTCTTTCTATTAAAAATATTAATTGATTATCTGCAATTGAATACAGGAAATATTCATCAAAATGGAAAGAAAAAAGATAAGGATAATGGTTGCAGAACAACAGTTTAACAAAAGGAAAAAAGAAGGGACAGAAAGAAATAACATTGAAAAAGACAAATGAATAGAAGATAAAAGGAGAAAACAATATCAGGAATCAATAAAGGATAAGCTCCTGGCTTGTCCCTCTCTAAGTGACTGACACAGTCAGTACTTCCTCTTAAAAATCAAAACACTAGAGAGGAGTTATTTCAAATTCTAAAATTTAATGAAAAAATATTTTATTCATTTAGTAAATATGTACTGAGAAGTATTATTTTAAGAGTTCTCCATATTCTGTAAGGAGTAGCAGTACCACTATTGTCTGTACAGAAATGATATAGCCAAAATACACAATGTGCTTTAGGCTGTTAGGATATGTCACAAATGAGATTCAATTTTGTCTCCAAAGAGGCACAGAAAACAACACTTTTGAAGATTCAAATAAAAATGTCCAGATAGAGATCTTTATTTTTTGTAATAGCATGATCATTTAAAAGGACCAGTCTGAGTTTTCAGTCTAATAAATTATAGAGCAAATAAAATATACCCTATCTACGACAGTCACAACATTGTAAATATTCTGTGCCTAAAAACATTTAAGATGATTGAGAATACAGGTTAGTATTTTGCTGAACAATGCTTTAAAGCATCAAAATAAAAATTCTTCTATTCAGAACAATACATTTTGGACATTTTAAAATATATTACAACATTAATTCCATAATTTATACATTAGAAACAAGCCCACATCCTCCTGGTAATACAAGGAATAAAAAACTACAAGTCTTTAGTCTCCTTAGTCTTTGACTGTTTTTAGGAGGAAATTTTATACAAATATGGAAAGAAATTGCTCAGCTGTTCTATAAATTTGATTTGGTTTTAGAACAGATTAATTCATTACATAGTGGCCTCAAAAAAAATCAAATAAATAAATTAACTGGTGATCAGTATTCAGCAAATATTTTGATCATTTTTGTCTAAAGCCTTTCAGTGCCCAAGAAAATTTGTGTAAAGCAGGATGTCAATCAGGAATTTCTGGAACCAAGGTGATTTAGATAACGCTGGTTTAAACCTCTAATTTTATGTCCTATGGAAGGAGATATTTATCTGGTCCTAGATAAATTTAACATTTATTATGAAAGAAAAGACAATATTGAAATAACTACAATACTGGAAAGTATTGTACTAATGACGTGAGAATGGCTAAGTATTTCGTAAAAGTGTGCTTGATAGAGAAGGAATACTTAACATCTGTGAGAATCAGGACATAGGTTATTGAAAGGAAAAGGCATAAAGAGACAATGCCATTACAAGCAGCAGCAGAAGTTTGAGTAAAAGCAGTGTGGCAAGAAAGCAAAGGGCAGTATTCCTTCTGACACTAACAGACATATTGATACTGGCTCTACCATAAAAAAACAAAACCATACAAAACAGATGAAATAATAGGATTCCCAATTTATTAACATGCTTATTTCATAATCATAAAAATGTATTTAATAGCCTCTTTCCTTAAAAGAGCCAAAGTGACAATGTGCAGATGGTCCAAATTGCCACTATTTTATTCAAACTGATAACAATGGAGCTGTCCTCTTGCAAAGGAGAATCATTACCAAACCCGATGTAAAGGGTTGGATAATGTGGAAATCATCAACACTAAAGACAACTGTTGCAAAGTAAAACTCCTCAAATTGTCATACAATACCTCCAACCTCTTCAGTGCGGGAAGGATCCCTACTAACTTTTAGTCGACCATGGTGAAAAGAAGAATGAATAAATGTTTCCCAAACGCATTTTCTCTTCTGTAACATTTGAGCATTCCATGATTTTACCTAAAAATACACTAGATATACATTATCACTAAGGGGAGATTGAGTATACTGCTCAATCTGACATCAACTGGGCAAGTTTCACCTATTTGAATCCTACGTACTTTTCTTCACGTTGTAAAATACAGGAAGAACAGACATGTTCTGTTCTTCTAACTTACAAATGATAAAAGGTTGTCAGTAAGCAAGCAGCTCCTCATCTCAAGGTAAGTGAGAAAATAGTTAAGATAGCTGACTCTCAGTAACTGGGAGGTTTTAGCATTAAGTCAAAGTTTGGACTAGATCACATCTAAGGAGCTATCTCAAAGATTCTCTGCAGAGTGATTCCTAAACATCTTCTAATACCATTTTTTTCATTGCCATAATATATATGTACATATATATACATATATATGTATATGTATATACAATGGAATACTACTCACACACACACACATATATACATACACATATACATACATATATATGTATATACATATATACATACACATATACATACACATATATGTATATACATACATACATATATATTCAATTGTATATAAATATATGTATGTATGTATATATACACACATGTATGTGTATGTGTATATATTGCATTGTATACACATATATGTATGTGTATATACAGTGGACTACTACTCACACACACATATATACATACACACACACATACACACATACACTACATTCTCTTTATCCACTCATTGGTTCATGGGCATTTAGGCTGGTTCCATATTTTTGCAACTGTGACTTGTGCTCCTATAAACATGTGTGTGAATGTGTCTTTTCCATATAATGACTTTTTTTTTTCTGGTAGATAACCAGTGGTGGGATTGCTGAGTAAATGTAGTTCTACTTTTAGTTCTTTAAGGCATCTCTACATCGTTTTCCATAGTGGTTGTACTAGTTTACATTGCTTCCAGCAGTGTAGAAGTATTCCCTTTCGACTACATCCATGCCAACATCTATTATTTTTTTATTTTTTAATTATGCCCATTCTTGGAGGAGTAAAGTGGTTTATTATTGTGGTTTTGATTTGCATTTTCCTGATCATTAGTTACACTGAGAATCCTATATTCTAAATCAGCATTTATCTACCCCCATTGGTTGATATAATTTAGCATCTTCTCATTTGTATTTCTGTCTGTGTCATATTTAATGAGTCAAAGGCTGCATTTAGCGTTCAAACAAGGCTGAAGTTTATGAAATATGAGATTTCTGTCTGTTGCATAAGAACAAGCCAAAAAAGTATATTTGTACACCTTGTTATACCTTTAATTCTAGGAACCTTAGACTTGGTGGTTGCTGAATTTAAAAAATGTTGCAATGACAAAAATAATGCACTGACAAGAATGAAAACAATTATAGGAAATATTTTCTGAGACCTACATATTTTGTAATGTTTAAAATTTTTATATTGATTTAACACCAAGGGAAGATTATACTTACCATTCTTCCCAGTATACAAATACATTTTCTACTTCTGAAGGAGGATTCTCAGTGTAGAGTGTAAATGTCACCATTGTTTAAATGCCACCTAGCTTGTTTATGCATTTGGCATTTGGCCACCTAAATGCATGGCAACCAATTACTGTATTTCTCATGTGAAAGAACACAATCAGGAGACCAAAGGAAAACTCACCTTTTTGTAAAATATGACATTTCATAAAGCTAGTCAATTTACATCTGTTTTTCTAGGCGTCTGTCCCATTTTTCATGTTGGGCTATTATTTATTTTTTGCCAACAACTGGTACATGACTTGTGACCAATGTCAAGATTTGGCATCTAGGACTGAATATAACTTGTCATGAGTGAAACTTTCCACCCCATCTTCCATTATTCTTTTTTTCCAAATCAGATGGGTAGGCAAGGTGGGCAAATTGTTCTTTGATGTGCATTTATTTTCACTTATTAAACTAGAATGGATACCAAGGACCAATGATATGTCACACCTTATTCTAGGATGAGAGATATAAGAGTTAATAATAAGAGACAATGTTCCTGCTGTCATGCAGCTTATGTTCTGGTCAGGAGGTGTCAAATAATAAACAAGTAACTCTGACAATTCCGTAAAATAATATATGTAAGAAAGACAGCATTTGGGTGGTAGCAAGAAGTGTTAGTCAAGGTAGACTTCTGTGAAGAGTTGTCATTTAGGCTGAGACAAGAACAATGGGGAAGGGGGCTAGGTGCGGCGGCTCAAGCCTGTAATGCCAGCGCTTTGAGAGCGCGAGGTGGGTAGATGAACTGAGATCAGGGGTTCAGGACCAGCCTGGCTTACATGGCAAAACCCTGTCTCAACTAAAAATACAAAAATTAGCTGGGCATACTGGTGGTGGCCTGTAATCCCAGCTACTCGGGAGGCTGAGGCAGGAGAATCACTTGAACCAGGAGGTTACAGTAAGCCGACAATGCACCACTGCACTCCAGCGTGGACAACAGAGTGAGACTCTGTCAAGAACAAAGGCAAAAAAAAAAAAAAAAAGAGCAATGTGGAAGGGCAGCAACATTAATGTTCTCTATGTGAGAGGGAGGAGTATTTCAGGAAGTGGAAGCAGCATTAGAAGCTGAGAAGGGAATGGTTCTTTCACGTTACAGAAGATGAGAGAACAGTGTGGATAGGATAAAGAATGAGAAAGAAGGTTATGACACAATAAAAAATATTCAGGAGACAAATCATGTGAGTCATATATTAAGGCAAGGACATAAATCCTACCTTGAAAAAACTTGAAATCTGGTGGTGGGTTTAATTTTAAGTACAGCAAAACACAAAAAAATTACATTATAGGAATTACCTAGAGATTGAATCATTACAATTACCCTATTTAAGACATTACTTAATTCTTGTTGTTCAAGGTTTGTTTTTTTTTTTTTAAATGGCTTATATTGAGCCAGGTCATGTAATAGGCACAGTACTCTAAATAAAAGGTAGCAGCCTGGTTCCTTCTCTGAAGCACTTATAACGTACTTGGTATATTACATTGTAAATATCATGGTGGATAGGAGCCCAGGGACATAAGGATAGACAGACCAGACCAGGTACAAAGGGGTAGTTTCCAGGAGGAATGCTTCAACTGACTCTTGAATATGAAAAATAAGCAAAGGGAATTACCATGAGGATGAATATACAGCTACATTAATGGTATATGGAATTATAAAATGGCACAAGGCAAAGTTGTATCTGGAGCCTAATCCTTCCTTTCTTCTCAAATTACCAAGTACAAGAATTCCTAGTCATGCTTTCTAAATGCCCTTCTTGGTTCATACACACATAAACACACACACATTCTTTCTCTGAAAATAAACACAGGTTGCTCTGCAAGCAATTCTTAGTTTTAATTAAGCCCTTCCTAATTGCCTAGGTTTGAGAAACTGCCTTTGTTTTCATGAAAGAATCAAACTCTATTTCCGAGTTCAGAGACATACTTACTTATCCAGAATTGATAACAAAAGGAAAGAATTTCAGAGGTAAGCCTGATGGAAAAATCTTTAGAAAGATAACCTTGAACTGGATTTGTTTTTCTTTCTTGAGACTAGTTGTGAGAATTTAACGAGATAAGGCACACAAGGTATTAATACTTAGTAAAGCTCTTAGGTCATATTCTGTCTGCAACAGTCATGACAACTATTATCATTATCATAGATAACTGGCAGCAATGCAGATATGTAATGATCAGAGTAGGGAAGGAAGTCACATATGGTGCATCTTTCTAACATTATATATGGGCAGTTTAATTTAATTCGAATATTAGTTTTGTGAATTAGGTATTATTGTCCTGAGTTTATACATGAGAAAATTGAAACTCAGAGAGACTTAGTAATTCACTGAGTATCATCCACCTGGTAAGTGATGGAGTGAGAAGCGGAGCTCTGATCTAACTGCTTTCAAGGTGTATGTGACTTTTGTCCACACCACACTTTCTCAATTTTTGTTATGTCATTTTGCAGAAGGAGTTAGAGTAAATGCATGGGTAACTGACCATCAGTGGAAAATTAAGACTATTACTCTTGCAATCCTGACATTTTGAGGTTAATAATAAAATAAGCAAATGTTTTTATCTTTCAAATAATGAACATTGATGATATTCCAGTTTAAATGTGCCACAAACCTATGATAGAAACCTACTGTGACAACCAGTTGGTCCCATGCTCTCCGTACACAATGTCCCTTACTCTGTCTTTGCTTTGGGTCATACTGTTCATACCCTGTGATTCCTTCTGTCTTCTTACACCTCTCCAAATATCCCTCATTCTTTCAGGACCAACAAAGTCACACCTTGCCTGTTCTGGTAAACTTTCTGCTTTCTCAGCATTCCTATTGTATGATTGAAACCATAAAGACTAGTGTCTGTCTTTGTGAGATAACCTTTGTTTAAAAGTAACAGACACTAGTCAAACTAGCTTACACAAGTAAGAAGAAAGAACTAGGAAACTAAAGGGCATATTTGGTAACCCATGGGCATAAAAAATAACTGTACCTTATGAAGGATTCAAACCAAATGAGAAAACATTTCTCTCTCACCCTCTCTCTCTCCCTCTGTTCCTTGTCTTCTCTCTTTACACGTGGTTTCTCTGTGCCACATTATGGCTGAACTCTTTAAATCTTACATGTCCTTTCAGGTCAAGCACACAGTAAAGATTCTCATAATTCAGATTTTATGGGAAAGATGCTCTTATTATTCCAGCTTTGCTCATTCAGACTGACATATAATCACAGCTTCAGTGGAGTTGGGGGGTGATCTAACTTACTTCACCACTTAATAAACTGCCCTGGGTCATTCTCTCCTTCTAAATATATAATAAATAGTATTTAATTTGCACAAAAATGTAAAGATCCTATGGAAAAAATAGCGACTTATCTTTTTTGTGTTTTCCACAATGTAGGTACTCAATATCCCTTTCATGATTAATTTATCAACTGATGGGGTAAGAAAAAGAACATTATTGAGACATCCTGTGTTTCAATAAGTGGGACGGTAGAAGAAGAGATGTATAGCGCCCCACAGGCTTGCCAGAAAGAAGACACTGCCAAACCAACATTGAAGGAGCAAGAGAGATACATTGGAATAACCAGGTTTGAGCAGAACAAAATGGGACATAGTGGGCAGGAACTGGGTTAGTATGATCTCACTGCATGAAGAAACGGTCACTTAAAGTTACCATAAGACATTTTGAACAAACATAAAAACATGATCTTTATGTTTTCCAAAAGATCCCCAGCACGGGATGAACAGCCTGGAGAAAGAGTATGGACTAGCTTCAGCATCTCTAGGAAATCAAATCTTTGGAGGACAGGACTATGTGGCATAATACTATGACCTAAGACACTCTTTTCAGCCCATTTTCTATTTTCCCAGCAGGCCCTTCTTTTTACAATAGAACAAAAAAATCCTTAGCTATGATCAAAGTTGATTTTGGACAAAGGCTCTGAGAATAGCAATTACATCTTACTACAAATGAAGGCCTTTTTGTGCCTCTCCCTAGGAAGTTAGGAATTGTATATTCATCTCTATAGAAAGTACCACTTTTATGTAAGTGTGCATTTCTCAGAGTAACTAGTACATGCCTGAGCATATAGGGATCTTTATACAAAGTAAACTCATTGAAGTACAAATGAACCCTGTAGTCTCAGCTGGGATTAGATGACCAGTCACTGTCCAGTGAATAAGGGGGTAAACTGGAAGACTATGAATGACAAAATCAAACATTTATGTGATGTGAATAGTTTCTTTCTTTATCAAAAGTTTGCCAATATTAAGCAGGAAAGAATTAAACAACTCCTAAAGTGATGGGGCCTTCCTTTTGACCAATAACTCAGACTATCTAAGAAACCAAACCACCTGTGCAAATTTGGGTACATCTGGCCTACATTTTCTGTGCCTTAGGGCGAAATAGTAATTTTTACCTGTCCTACTGACAAAAAAAGACAGATTTTTTAAAATATAGGAAATAGATTAACTATGATATCTGATTCAAATCTGACCATGTCTAAAACAAGGCACATAAAATTCGTATATAAATCAAATATGCATATTCTTAATCTTGATATGTGTTAGATCCATCCCACTTGTAGCAGGAAGAATTCATAGACGGACCCACATTCCTACTTCATTGGATAGTCTGTTTCCATTCTATAGGCAAAACCTGTGAATATGATGAGATAGTTACTCCTTTGATTAGGCTATGTTATATTTGACAAGTAGTGATGTGATAGTCACTCCTATTATTATTTTACATGATGTAAGACTTCCTTATAGCAGACTGGAGTGGAATTAAGAAGTCAGAGAGATGCACTCCTGCTGAACGGATGAAAGCAAATAGGTTTGTGAAAACTGCCATGGAGCCATCAGGGAAGGAACTGAGGTTACTTCTAGGAGCCAAGAGCTGTCTGCGAGCTGTCCTGGCTGACAAATAGCAAGAAAATGAGACTGCAGTAAAATAGCTGCAAAGAAATGAATTTTGTTAAAAAAAAAAAAAAGTCTGAGATTGGAAAAGGATCCTCAGCCTCAGGTGATAACTGAATCCATGGAAAACACTTTGATTTCAGCCTGGTGATATGCTGAGTAGAGTACTCAGCTAACATGAACCTGGACTCCTGATCTACAGAAATTGTAAGGTAATAAGTGGGTGTTGTTTAAACCATTAAATTTGTGATCATTTTTACACAGGGATAGGAGACCATCAGACTGCTCAATTAGTGAGTACACTCATTTACTAATTGAAAAAACAGTTAGTGGGAAACTACTCCATACTAAACAGCATAATATGAAATGGAGAGCAAGAATCAAACATGACCACCACCATCCCTATGAAAATGACAAAACGTTTCTTAAAGGCGAGTGCAGTGGCTCACGCCCGTAATCCCAGCATGCTGAGAGGCCGAGGTGGGCAGATCACGAGGTCAGGAGATCAAAACCCTCCTGGCTAACATGGTAAAACTTTGTCTCTACTAATACACACACACACACACACACACACATAAAATTTAGCCAGGCATGGTGGTGTGCCTGTAGTTCCAGCTATGGGAGGCTGAGGCAGGGGAATCGCTTGAACCCAGGAGGTGGAGGTTGCAGTGAGCCAAGATGGTGCCCCTGTACTCCAGCCTAGTGACAGAGTGAGACTCCATCACACACAAAAAAAAGGTTTATTAGAAACGCACATACCATGTACCTTTAAATAGAAAAATCATTTCCTGAACTTATCAGATATTGTCCTGTGTTTATTAGGTATAAATAAACAGATTCAGATTATAAGAGTCTAACTAGAATTTACACTCAGACGTCAAGGTTTTCCCAGAATTGAAAGTGATTCCTTCATCTTGCAACTCTTTCCTTTCCTACCCACTTTTCTCTCTTTTCCTATCCAAGCCAGAAACAAAGACCAAAATCTCAGTTTATGAGAAAAATATTTGTAGGGCAAAGGGTGTTCCAAATTTCTGAGATGCCTGGATTTTCAAAAGTATCCTTTCTGCTCCCAAAGGTTTTTAGCGCAACCAGGGACAGGCTGAGATACATGACTGCAAAAACCATTTGTGGAGTCCTTGCTTCAGTCAAACTAAGCTAGGAGAGACAGTGAATGACATATGGGCTATAGAATACCGTGAGTTGATGAAATTCTTTATAATTTCTCCCACTGTAACACTCTTGCATAAAACAGCCCCTCCCAGCCACCATCTTTAACACAACACCTACGCGCACAGAGGCTATTTTCGTTGTTTCACACATCTTTCATTCCAGATGGCAAAACTGCAAGTATTTTTTTCTTATATTAGAACTTTTAAAGTCCAATTTAATTCGTATAGCCTGAAATACAATTTGTCCCTTTGGAAGTTTGTTTTTCTTTAACTCCTCTAGCTTCTGTATTTGGGTAACAAAACTAGTGAGTTGGGGCAGCAAGAGTGGTTACAAACAGTTTATATTTCTGTGAAGTGACTAATGGCACAAACTGAGAAATGAAAGAGAAAGAAAAAGATAAAGTAGAAGAGGGAGAGGGGAAAAGAGAGATTAAGAGACACAGAGAGAGAGACAGAGAGAGAGGCTCAAGGCATGGGGCCACTCGCATCATTGAACAGCTAACAAACATGGAGGAGATTCTATGCTAAACTTTTTCAGGGATCAGAGATAAATCTGACAAACTGTCCTCTAAATTTTCACCACCTAACAAAGGAAAGGTACATAAACCTAATTAATCATCATTTCGAGCAGGCTGCAAAAAACATTCTAACATAGGTGAAGGGGACCAAAAAATGAGAGAGGAATTCTGCCTGGCAGCACAGGAATAAGGAATTGAAATGAATTTTGAAATGGATGGAGTCCAAAGTACTTCTTCAAGGCAAATCCTTCCTTTAACCTCACCCCAGGGGCACCTCTAGTAAAGACTTCAAGTTTTGTGGTTGTACCCTTGTCATATGCCAAATAAAAATGTTAAACATTTTCACTATTATTATTCACTGATACTTAAAGTTGGAGTTCTGTCTTAGTCTATGTGTATGGCTATAGCAAAATGCCTCCAAAGCGTAATGCATAAGTGAGATAAATTTGTTTCTCACAGTTCTGGAGCCTGGAAAGTCCAAGATCAAGGCACTGGCAAATTTGGTGTTTGTGGAGGTCCCAGCCTCTGTGTCCAGTTTTGTTTGTTGCTGTGTCCTTGCATGAAAGAAGGCAGAAGGGCAAAAAAGGGCCTAGCTAGTTTGCTTCAATGCTAATCCTGTTCATGAAGGCAGAGACCTTGTAGCCTAATCACGTTCTAAAGGCTTCACATTCTAAATGGCATAATTTGCCATTTGCAAGGTGGAATCCAGAAAAGCTGGTGATGTAGTTCTGGTTTGAGTCCAAAGGCCCAAGACCTGAGTGTATCAATCTCTAAGGAAAGGAGAAAATGAGTATTCCAGCTCAAACAGAAAGAAAAAATTTGCTCTTTATCTACCTTTTCATTCTATTCAGATCTACAATTAATTGGATGATGCCTGTACACATTGGTGAGGCATCTCTTACTTGTCTTATTTGTTATCCTTCCTGTTAGACCCTGACTTTCCTACCTGTATTGCCTTTCTCCCACCATGTAAATTCCAGTGTTCTGTCTTTACACAGTCTACTGATTCAAATGCTAATATCTTCCAGAAACAACCATATGGATACATCCAGAAATAATGTTTTACCAGCTATGTGAGCATTCCTTAGCCCAGTAAAGTCGACACATAAAATTAACCCTCAGAGTTGGCATGATATTTTATCCTTATTCTTAAACCATTATGAATAAGCAATTTGGTTGTGAAATGATGAGGCTGCTTTTTTCCCTGTAGATACAAACGTTATAGTTAATGGTATAAACAAGTGTTTTCCCTTGTAGAATAAATTATCTACTCTCCCCTCATTGTTACGATATGTACATGATAGATTGCCTGCCATACCAATATTAGGGTTAATACAGGTAAAGTACCTATATTCATACTGATATTAAAAGACTGTCAATATATTGTAATTATAGTTGTTAAATATCAATACAGTATGAGGCATACTTGAGTTGAAGGACAGTTGTATATATTTTAAGGTAGATGTCCCAAAATGAAACAAATAAGATATTTTTATTTTTCATAAAGGATTCTTCTTTCCACTGTTCAACTACTTAATTCACAACATGGAATTATCCTTCTCGTTAGACTGAAACTTTCTTAAAATGAAGCTTAAAATATCTGATTTTCCTAACTTTATTGCCTTCCCCCACCATGTAAATTCCAGTATGCTCTCTAAAGAATAGATCCTGCTTTCTCTGTTGAGTAAATGTAGCTTATAAAATTAATTACAAGATTGCAGGCTGCTGGCTAGGTGTGGTGGCTCATGCCTGTGATTTCAGCACTTTGCGAGTCCAACGTGGAAGGATCACTTGAGTTCAGGAGTTTGAGACCAGCCTGGGCAACATGGCAAAACCTTATCTCCACAAAAAATACAAAGATTAGCAGGGTGTGGTGATGTACAAATGTAGTCTCAGCTACTAGGAAGGCTGAGATGGGAGGATGGTTTCACCTGGGACAGGGAGATTGCAGTGAGCTTAGATCCCCCCACGGCACTCCAGCTTGGGTGGCAGAGTGAGACTCTGTCTCCAAAACAAAGCAAAACAAAACAAGCAAACAAAATATTGCAGGCTGCTGTGGTTTGGATAATTGTTCCACAAAGACTCTATTGAAATTTTATCCTAACGTTGGAAATGGGAACCTAATGGGAGATGTTTGGGTCATAGGGATGGATCTCACATGAATAGTGTAATGCCTGCCCTTAGGGAAGATGAGGGAGTTCTTGCTCTATTAGCTCCCTGCAAAGCTGGATTTTTAGAAAGCCTGACACCTCCTCTCTCTCTCCAGCATCCTCTCTTGTCGTGCCATTTCTGCACATGCTGGCTCCCCTTTACTTTTGGCCTTTTGTGGAGGCAGCCTGAGGCTTTCACCAGATTCCCAATCTTTCAGCCAGCAGAATCATGAGCCAAATAAACCTTTTTTTTTTCTTTATAAGTCACCCCTCCTCAGGTATTCTTCTATAATATCATAGACTAGGACAGAGTTCTTGCCTGAAAAATAAAACTCAGACATGGCACATAGCCTTTATCTCTTTCAGTAATATTAGATCTCCTGCACCCATCAAAGTATTCCACGGATTGTAAATTCACACTCCTCTAAGTGCAGGAGACATGAGCCATTTACATGTACTGGTCACTTGTTGAGGTATCATTCTTAAGGACTGTATGAGTGGTAATGTACAGAAGACACAGGGGCTGCTTTGATAAACAGAAAGGGTCATTTTAGGGTTTTAAGCAGTAGAAAATCAATAAATCTACTTCAGCCTGCTTTAAAGGCTGAGACCATGGTAAAAAGAAAAAATATAGCTTGAAATCTTGTCCAGAAGAGTCTCTGCTGGTTTCTTGATGTAACATATAATAAAAAAAAGTTTTAACATTAAATTTCCCCAACATGGTCTGTGATATTCAACCCAGGCAACCCCACCAGTCAATCAAGCTGACATTCTTTTGCTTACAGTATTTAGAGAAACTAAACTTCCAGTCTTCATTTTTCCTGATGGCTATACCAACCAACATGTCCCACTTTTAACTCAGATCTCATTTGATTTTAAAATCATACTAGTGCCTTCAGAGTCCTTACTTTCAGATTGCTATCTTCCGTGATAAAACCCAGGATTCTAGGGCCCAAATTGCCAATTCAAATGAAGTCTGACCACCACATCAGAGGGGAAAAAGAACCCTTTTCTTCTTCTCTGCCTTGAAATTCTCAAATTAGGAAGCTCAAGCTCAGAATTATTTCAGGCTTAACAGTGATCTCACTGTTGCTGAGTTAGGAGGGAAGAGGCCTGAGAACTGTGTCCAAAGATTACAGCAAATGGCTAAAAGTTGAGGAGAAATCTTCCAATCCATGAAGCTGTAAGTACAACAACTCAGCCAGCCAGGTGATTACCATCAAGCCTGAACCACTGAGGATGTCCCCGAGGGTGGCACTGGGTGAGATTTCTCACCATTTTAGAAACCTGAGCTACATCGTGTGGGGGCTTTGGAGGTTCAGGACCTCAGACAGCTGCCGAGTCAATGAGATTCAGCAACTAAAGAAACAGCAACGGAGAAACACTGGTTACTGACCTCCATTTTCCTCCTCAACTTAAATTCTGGCTAACTCTAGTCTGAATCACCCAGGATGTGAATTTGACCCTGAGGAACGCCTATGCCCTTTTCCAGGTAGCACTACTTTTGCTGTTTATTTACACTATCTCTTAGCATTCTCACCTTATTTTCTGTCACTCCAAATCCCTAGCCTATATCTAATTTTCACCCTACTTGGCAACGTTGTTTAAGCCATGACCACTCATTTACACATTTATATCAGCAGAATTTACATTTCTTCACTGCTCTTAGGAATTGTAAAACCTACCACTCAACAATCCATGGGAATGAGTTTAATCAACTAACAGAGTAGCAGGCTTTCATTATTTGTTCTGAACCAGCAGCATTAGCAACTTAGGAAATTTGTCAGAGTTGTAGATTTTCAGGGAACACCTCAGATTTATTGAATCAAAAGTTAAAGCAGGGGGCACATAGTCCTGTAACCTGTATTTAACAAGTCTTCTGGGTGATACAGATGTACAATAAAGTTTCTGAACCAATGATCAAGAATAGCTCAATTTGAATAAAGTGGCTAGATCTGCAATTTACTGAACACCTATTTTTTTTTAAGTAGAACCTAAAGTAATGCTCCTTGGAATATGGCTATCTCTTATTTATGATTCCATGTCCCAAATGCTTACCAGTGTGCACTGAATACCATGAGTAGTTATTATAAATGCTGGATATAAATGAACCAAAAGAATTTCAAACTGCAGAGTTAAACTAAGTAGAACACACACTTTTAGGAGGCAGGTTGGTCTATGGTTAAAACTAAGAGCTTTCCAATCAAAAGGATCTTGGATTAAGTGTCAACTCAACCAATTACTTGGGCATGCATTTCTTAGAAGCTTATTATTTACCTTTAGATGTCAATTTTCTTATCTGTAAAATGTAGATAGCAGAAACTATCTCAAAATAGTTTTTGTTTGGGTTTGGGGATGGCTTTATAGATATGACAGCAAATGCATGATAAATAAATGATAAGCTGGACTTCATTGAAATTAAAAATTTCTGCTCTATAAAATACATTGTCAAGAGAATGAAAACAATAACCACTGACTAGGAGAAAAGCATTAGGGATAACTGATAAAGGACTACTATCTAAAATGTACAAATAGCACTAAGGCTCAACAATGAAGAATGAACTATCCAATTAAAAAATATAAGTCAAAGACGTTAATAGTTAGTCAAAGAAGACATACAGCTGGCAAATAAGCTTATAAAAAGATGTTCCATGTTATGTCATCAGAAAGATGCAAATTAAAGCAATGAGATGCCACTTCCTATCTATTAGAATGGCCAAAATGCAGAACACTGACAATATCAAGTGTTAGTGACAATGTGGGGCAACAGGAACTCCCGTTCGTTGTTGGTGGGAAAAAAAAATACAGCCAGTTTAGAAGACAGTTTAGGGTCTTCCTACAGAGCTAAACATACATTTACTATATGATCCAGCAATCTTGCTCTTTCATACTTTCTCAAACTTACGTCCATACAAAGACCTGCACATAGATGTTTCCAACTTTATCCATAATTGCCAAACCATGGAAGCAACCAAGATACTCTTCAGTATATGAATGGTAAATAAGCTGTGATACATCCAGACAAGGAAAGATTATTCAGCAATAAAAAGAAATGAGTAATCAAGCCAGAAAAAGATATGGAGGAAGCTTAAATAAATATTGCTAAGTGTAAGAAGTGTAAAAAGCCATTTTGAAAAATCTCCATAGTTTTGACATTCTGGAAAAGTCAAAACTGTGGAGACAGTAAAAATACCAGTGGTTGCCAAGTGTTGTGGGGAAGGAGAGATGAATACGTGGAGCAAAGAGAGAATATTTAAGGCAGTGAAATTCTACTCTGTACATTGTAAGGGTAGATATGTGTTATTAGACATTTATCCAAAACCATAAAATGTATACTACCAAACATTAACCTTAATGTAAACTATGGTCTCACGGTGTGAATAATGTGCCACTGTAGGCTTATCAGTTGCAACAATCTAGTGTTGTATATTGATTGATACACGGGGAGTCTGTGCATGTGTGACAGTAGCAGGTGTATGAGAGATCTCTGTACCTTCTTCTCAATTTTGTTGTGAACCAAAAATTGCTGTAAAAGATAAAGTCTATTTTTAAAAGATGACCATTCAATTAGATGATATAATGAGGTGCTATGTACAATTGTGGGCATAGTATAAATATGCTAATAATTATTGGTTTTTACCTTTTAAAAATATGGTTTTGAGGTTTGTTTTACTAAGTTAAAATATCATGTAAGTAATATTTCTTTTTTCTGAAAGCTGCTAGAAAAATAAAATTATTAACATTTAATTCTCAATGCTCTTTTTATTTCTGTTAATTAACAGTCACTTATCCAAAGTTGATTAGACTAAGAGCATATAGGCCACATCTGACTAGAACTCCAGTGGGTTTATTTTATTATCTATGTCAAGAACCCACCTAGAAGTAACTCTAGAAATTGATTTTCTTTTTTTTTTTCCTCCAAGTTTGTTAGATTACATCGCAGAACACATCATTGATCAGGAAGCTTATGAGTCTTAAATTATTGTTGTCAAGACCATCTCATAAATTCAAGAGACAACTTTAGTTTTCAGATTTGTTAGTATATTGTCTCTCAGCATCAGCGTCTCTCAGTGTCAGTGGGAGACTGGTTCCAGTACCGCTTAAGATAACAAAACACTTGGATGCTCACTTTCCTTATATAAAATGGTGATATTCGCGTGTAACATACACGCATCCTCCTGTATAATTTATATCATTTCTAGACTACTTATAATATCTAATAAAATGTAGACACTATATAACTAGTTGTTATATTTTTATGTTTTTTTATTGTTGTATTGTTATTTTGGGGGAGTTTCTTTTGCATATTTTTGATCTGCAGTTGGTTCAATCTGCAGAGGCAAAACCCTCCGATGTGGAAGACCAACTGTAATAGTCTCAGATCCCTTCACTGGGGAAAACAGTTTACTAAAACATCAGTCATTACAGCAGGCTTGCAATTTTGCAAACAAATGTGTTAGTTGTACACAGACACACAGAGTGTCTGAAGCTAGGAGGGAAACACTGGAACCCCATTTGTTGGTGTAAATTGTCACAATACCTAAGTGTTGTCTCTTGGTGAGTTCTGTGATGTATACACAGCTGCTCAATTACCATGAGCAATCAACCACTGAGAAGGTTCACTGCATTTACTGTGTGAGAGAAGGAAGCCTGGCCTCAACTAAGCGTTGTCACTGTGGGTGACTCGGGAGATTTCTGGTTGTATCACCCCAAACTTACTTTACTAGCTACATCCCCAAACATTTTAAGTAAATACGCAACCGTTAAAAACAAGAACAAAACACAATTCTGAATAGTCAAATGCAGCTTCAAGATAACTATTGTAACCCTGTTCACAAGGCTAGCTAGCAGATGCTGTCTCTAATTAAAAAAAAAAAAATGTGATTTATCAAAACAGCTAGACTTAGACCATGAACAATAAGCAAGAGATTGTTCTGTTGTTCCTGCTCCAAAAAAATGATAAAAAGACTAAATAATTGATTTTTATGTTAAATGAATGCTAGTTACAGGCTATTTCACCATACTCCAATTTTGGCCCATTATTGATAATGTTAAATGTATGTATTTATAAATTATTTATCTTCTGTTACTTTAACTCTACCTTATTTTGCATATGATCTGATTTCAGAACAAAAGGTTGTTTTCCCTTTATTTTGAAACTGGAAGTGGGTGTAAAGAGATTATTCACTAAACCAGATTATATTCAGAGTGCAGTCCTTCTCATATTCCAGCTAATCATAAAAGACATTAAACTTAAATGCACATCATAAGAGCAAAACCCAGACTGAAGCAGTACATTTTCACTTCAATTCCATTTGTTATTTTTATAGTATTACTATAATAGAAACTGTTGAATTTTGCCATAATAGAAAGATGTTCACTCAGATAAGTGTGCCTTGAAATCAAGAATATCAAAGATTATCTTTTTCTAAGTACCCAGTTGTAGGTGACATTTTCATTCAGGAAGCTCACGGTATCAGGCAAAGCACAGACATGTCAAACTGGGGAGAAAGAAGTGCTGGAAAAAGCACTGAGCTTGACCCTAAGTGCTGTCACTAAGGAGGTACATGACCCTGAACAAGTCATATCACTCCCACAATAAAGTGTCAAGAGCAGCACCTTGCTCTATACTATTCAATGCTGCCATGCCTTTGTAAAAGCTGTTCCCATTGCAAGAATATCATTCCTTCTGGAACTCCTTAATTTCCAGTTAGTATGTTCTTTTTCTTTCCTCAAGTTTTTGCCAATGCAATGCCTCAGTAGATTTTCTCTGGCTCTTTTTACATAGAGCTGACTGTAAATGTTTTAAATATACGTATTATATACATCAATACACTGAAGCACAAATGTATACTGTGCATACACAATATTACGATAACAGGATTTATAAATCACTTTCTATTTTGATTTTGTCTACATGTCTCCTGGCCCTGTCAAAATACATGTGTCTTAAAAACAAAAAGTGTGCCTTGCTTGACTATGTTTTTACATTATCTAGTATTCACTAGTATACATTTAGTAAATAATGGATGAATAGTTCCCCAATAAAGTAATACGTTACTGTGATCTCCATCTCACAGAAGGTTGAATTTGTGAAATTATGACAATTAAAATGTCTTTGAACTTTACCAAATATGCATATGCCAAAAATTTTTATAACCCCCAAACAAAGAGAATCGTTAATTGCTCGTCAACGGAATAAAAATTTCAATGTTGTGAAACCACTAATGACCAACCTCAAGCTGCTCATTGGGAAAGGAAAACCAATACTGGATATTGGGTCAAAAAAAATTCATGGCCCTGCTATTTGTGTTTGTTTCTTTGTTTTGTTTTCTTTACAATAGATACAGAGTATATAGAGATGTAAGAAATTGCAATGGAGATACGGTTTGAAACAGGACCAAAATGTTGAGAATATTTAAAAACATTCTTCCACCTGCCTACATTTTATTTGGCTGGTCTGCTTCTGAAATCCAGGGCCTTTTTCCCCTTGAGAGCGTCTTGGTTGAAGAACATTGATTTCATCAGGGTGCATGCCCCTTCAATACTATCCAGGACTACATGAGGCATCAGGCTAGCCATGTGCAGAAAGCAGAAACTGAGCCCTTTCCTGACACCTTACACTAAAATTAACTCCAGATGGATTAAAGACTTAAACTTAAGACCTAACGCAACAAAAACCCAGGAGCATGTTTTTAAGTTTCCATATGTTTGTATACTTTTCAAAATTGCTTTTCTTATTAATTTCTAGTTTTATTCCTTAGTGGTTAGAGAAGATACTCAATATTATTTCAATTTTTAATTGTTTAAGACTTGTTTTGTGATGTAACATATGGTCTATCCTTGTGAACGATCCATGTGCTAAGGAGAAGAATGTATATTCTTCAGCCATTGGATGAAATGTTACATAAATTGCTATTCAGTCCATTTGTTCTGTCATGCATATTAAGTCAAATGTTTCTTTGTTGAATTTTTTGCCTACGAAATTTGTTTAATGCTGATAGTGGTGTGTCAAGTCTCCAGTTATTAATGTATTGAGGTTTGTGTCTCTCTTTTGCTCTAATAATGTTTATACATCTGGGTGCTCCAGTGTTGGATACATATATATTTAAAATTGTTATATCCTCTTGCTCAACTGACTGACTTATCATCATATAATGACTTTCTTTGCTTTTGCTTCTTCTTTTTTTTTTTTTCCCTTGGAATCTATTTTGTTTGATATAAGTGTAGTGACTTCTTCCTTTTTTTTTTTTTTTTTTTTTGCTTCCAGTGTCACAGAATATCTTTTTCTAACCTATATTTTCAGTCTATGTTTGTGTTTGTATGTGAAGTGTGTTTCTTGTAGGAAAAACATCATTTATGTTTGTATTTTTTATCTATTCAGCCACTCTATGTATTTTTATTGGAGAGTTTAGTCCATTTACATTTAATACAATTATTTATACTTTTGGACTTCTATCTTTTTGTTATTTTTTATTGTTTTCTGGCCTTGGCTTCCTTTACTTCTTCCTTCCTGTCTTCCTTTTAGTGAAAATGTCTCTGGTGGTATGATTTTATTTCTTTCCTTTTATTTTTTGTGCATCTATTGTATCTTTTTCACTTTGAGGTTGCCATGAAGTTTGCAAATGCTATTTTATAACCCACTTTATTAAACTATGACAACTTATCACTGATTGCATAAACATGTTAATGAACCTGTGATAAGAGAACTAATCAAAATTCTATACTTTAACTCTCCAGTCTTTAACTTTTTGTTGCTTCTCTATGTTTTATTATACTATGTCTTGGAAAATTGGGATAATTTTTTTTTAACTGTTTTTTCATTTAGTCTTTCTACCTAAGAGTAGTTTACATACTACATTTACCCTGTAATAATATTTTGGGTTTTACTGTGTGCTTGCAATTACCAGTGAGTTTTGTACCTTCAGATAATTTCTGCTTGCTCATTGACATACTTTTTTTTTTTCTTCAGATTGAAGAACTTTCTTTAGCATTTATTGTAAAAGTAGTATAGTGGCGATGAAATCTTTCAGGTTTTGTTTGTCTTCATTTATTCTTCATACTTTAAGAATATTTTTACTAGATAAACTATTCTAGAGTAAAATTTTTTTGTTTGTTTATTTGTTTTCCATCAGCATTTTAAATATGTTAGGCCACTCTCTCCTGGCCTATAACATTTCCACTGAAAAGTCTGCTGTCAGACATATTGGAGCTCCATTGTGTGAGACAGTGTGTGTGTGTGTTTGTGTGGGTGTGTTTCTCTTGATACTTTTAGACTTCTTTTTTCATTTTTGACCTTTGGGAATTTAATTAGTAAATGCCTTGTGGTAGTCCCCTTTAAATTAAACCTGCTTTTTTTTTCTATAATCCTCTTTTACTTGAATGTTAATACCTTTCTCCAAGTTTGGAAAGTTCTCTGATATTATTCCTTTGAATAAACTTTCTACTCTTACTTTGTTTGCTACCTCCTCTTTAAGGCCAATGATGCTTAGATTTTCCCTTTTGATGCTACTTCTAGATCTTGTACACATGCTTTATTGTCTTTCTTCTCCTCTGACAGTGTATTTTCACATAGCCTGTCTTCAAGCTCACTTGTTGTTTCTGCTGCTTAAGTAATTCCGCTATTGAGACTCTGATGCATTCTTCAGTATGCCAATTGCATTTTTCAACTCCAGAATTTTTATTTGATTTTTAATAATTTCAGTAATTAAAGAAAATTATCTGATAGAATTATGAATTCCTTCTCTGTGTTAGCTTGAGTTTCTTCGAGATTTTCTCAAGACTGTTTGTCTTTTGCTTACCTACTTTCTTTGTCTTTGTCTTACTTTCTCCTAAACAAATGGATTCTCTCTCTCTGTGCTGATATGCCTTAAACTGGGAGTATGGTGATGTAAGTACCCCTGTGGCCACCACCACTGGGATTGTGCTGGGTCAGACATGAAGCCAATGTAACACTGGCTCTTACCCAATGCCTGCTCTAACCACTACCTTGCTACCACTTATGTTCACTCAAGGCCCTTGGACTCCACAATCAGCAGGTAGCAAAGTCAGCCAGGTTACTGTCTTTCCCTTCTGGGTAGTGAGTTCCACTATGCCCCTGGTAGGTCCAGAGATTGGAGTCAGAAACCATAGAAAATTACATGATATTCTATTCTATTGCATCTATGCTGGCACTCATACCACAATACAAAGTCCTTGCCACTCTACCCTCCCCTGTCCACAGGGAGTGGATCCTATCCCTGTGGCTATCCCTACCACTGGCCAATGGGGAGTTCTGTCAGGCCACCATCAATGTTCACTTAAAGCCCATGGGCTCCTCAGTCATCTTGTAAATGCTGCCAAACCTGGGACTTCTCCTTCAGGTCAGTGGGCTCCCCTCTGCCCCAGGGCTGGTCCAAGAATGCTGCCAAAGAGTCTAGCCCTGGACTTACATACCCCAAAAGCCTGTTTGTTTTTCTCCACTGTAGCTGATCTGGTACCTAAAGTGCAAGACAAAATTCCCTTTACATTTCCCTCTGCCTTTCTCAAACAAAAGGAGTCTCACTGTAGCCACCTCAGTTGGGAGTATGTTGGGTTAGAACTGAAGTCAGCATGTTTCAGATACCAAGGCCCATGACATGCTACCTGAGTATCACTGCTAGATATTCAGGGACCAAGTGCTCTTTTGTTAAATGTTAAATCTTTCCAAGACTGGGTCCTTCCCTTCAAGGCAGCACATGTCCTTGTTTTCTTGGAGTGTGTCTATAAATGTTGACTGTGAACTAGTGTCTGAAATGGGGGCCTTATAACTCCACCCAGTGCCCTATTCTACTGTGGCTGAACTGGTATCTAAGGTGCAGGACAAAGTTCTTTTTACTCTTTGCTCTCTTATCCTTAGGCAGAAGTAAGGAGTCACTTTCCTTACAGTAAGCTACCTTGCCTGGGGTTGCAGGAGGGGTGATGGAAACACTCTTAGCTGCCTTTGCTGATGTCTCCCTAGGTCACATGCCATTCTAGTCCACTGGCTCTGAGCCCAGCCCATTGCTAGCAGTTACCTACGAATTGTAGTCTTTATGTCCTAGAATGCCTTTCAAGTTTACCTAAGATACTAGAACACTTTGGCCCTCAGTTCCAAGAAACTCAAGTTCCAACCACTGAGATATGCAATTCTCATCTGGCTAGATCTGGTCTAAATTCTCCCTCCATGTGAAGGCACTGGCTGAGCTCAGCACAGCTTTGCTTTCTGCTGTGACAGGGTAGCACTGAGTTAAATGTAAAGTCCCTCAGTTACTGTGCTTTCCCTCCCCAAAGTGCAGACTGTCTTCGTCACCACATGAGGGCTGCCAGGGAATGGGGGAAGTGTTGTATTGGTGATTTAAGACTCTCTTTTTTACCTTCTTCAATACTACTTTCAGGGGTATGAAGTTAATGCCAGGTACTGTATTTGCTCACCTGATTTTTGATTATTTTGACAGTGTTTTTCTGTGTGCTGATAGTTGTTAAAATGTGGTGGAGGCATACATGGATGTAGGCTTCTATTCTCCCATCTTGCTGTGTCCTCTAGGACTATGCTTTTTATTATTATATACGTGACTTTGAATAATGATGAAATGGAAGGTTTGGACTTTTAACCTATGTTTGTGGTGTGTAAAAATGATACATTTCTTACTAAATAAGTGAAAAAGCTCTAATAATACTGGATCAGCTAGAAGTGTATTATGAAATCTTTGAAAGAGCTTCCTCTCTACCTATACCCACTCAATATTCCTCAACGATCTGTATAGCCAAAACAAATAAGGCCTAATACCTCCAAATTTGCTTCATATGTCTTTCCTCTGAGAATCTTGGGGAATTAGCACACAGAAGCCTTTGAATTATTTAGACATATGAATCCTATGATGCTGAAGTAGAAAACCAGGGGCCACATATAAGACCACCATGGATTATTCATTTCCCTTTGCCACCTCACCTTCTGTAGACAGAGACATTTAGGAGGAATGAACATAGGACTATGGACCTTTTTTTTTCCTTCCTAATATGAGGATATCTTTTTTCTCTTTCTTTCTGTTTTTTTCCCCCCTCACTCTGTTCTACTTTAGAAAAAATTCTCACTCCAGGATCTCAAAAGTAATAATAACAATTATCCTAGAAGGATAATGTTCTTTAGAAAATCTTTTCTTTTCTGCTTGTGATATTCCTTTCACTGAGTCAGTACAAAATATGGCTACTGCTCTAAATGGAGCATATTTGGAAGTGTAGAAATATGCAGAGGAACAATAACTGATAGCACCTTAATAAATCATTCTGCTGCCTACTGAGTGTTTGTGATATCAATGAGAATGAAATTAGTTTAGAGATGGAGAGAAATTCTAATTTTATTTAAATTGGGTGATATCTAGGAAGAACAAATCCTGGCATTTTTAATAGTTCTCATAGTTCTGTGCATTATCGATCATGTTAATTTTCTTAAACATTGAGAAGACCCTTGTAGTTACTCACGTTTAAAAACAATACTCAATTTATGCAGATTTAGCAGAAAAAGGTGAGTTTAGGATTCCAGTAGATCTCTTCACTCCATACTGTATTATAATCTGGTAGGAAGTTAAATATTTTCTGGGCTAATAAAAGAAAAGAAAAATGAAAGGAACTTAGCCTGGACTGAGAGGCTCTGGGGCTTTGAACCAGTTTCCAAATTTGGAAGGTGATGATCTTATCTCATATTCCATATCTCATCACACCATCTTATTTATATTTCTTAATGCAACCTGCAAGCCAAAGTACTATTTTAATGGATATAATTAGTTTATTAAAGTGTTATGGCAGAACAAAACAATTCCTCTAGTCTCATATTCTGAAGAGAAATAACACTATTTCAACTCAGCCAGTTTTAAGAAAATACCAATTTTTTTCTGATTAGTTCTGTGCCTTTTTGTCCTTATAGCATTCATAATAAATTGAACCCATGTGCTGATCTGTAGCACACATGAAACTCCTTAGTTAGCAGGGTTTAAATTACTTCAAATATGTCCCTAGGGTTGATCTCAATTGAATTAATAGCCAGATCCTTACCAAATAATCTGTTGAAAGGCAACAAAATCTTTCCTTGTGAAATCGTTTCTCTGACAAATGTCTGTCTAAAGAACTGCTACTCAATTTTAATGTGCATATAAAACACACAGAGATCTTGATTAAATGTGAATTTTAGGCCAAAAATTTTAAGCTTCTAATTTAGTAGGCTAGGAGTGGGACGTAGCACTCTGTTTTTAACCCTCAGGTGATTCTGAAACAAATGCTTTGCCTATTCCAGCATCTGCCTCGTGCGATATTTAAGGGATGTTTCTTCTCTCCTTTTCCAAGAAGATGCTTGTTTCTTATTTTCTTTTCTCCTTCAACTCTTCTTTTTTTCATAAGAAACATAGAGAAACCTAAAACCTGTTTTTCATTTTTTAATCTTTTCTGATATATTTTATATGTTTTTCTTTTTACAAGGCATTTAAGCTTTTCTTTTCTACCTTCATTTTCTTCAAAATGTTTTATGCTATTACCAGCAGTTTATTATCTTCCTAATAAAGCAACTTATAGAGTTCTAAATTCACTATGATAAATCACTTATAGTTACATGGAGTGTATATACACATACTATTTTTTATTAATAAATACTTATAACTACAAAATAAAATATAAAACCAGTAGCTTAAGCTTCTTTATTAAAAACTAAATAATGAAAAGCAATGCACCCAAAACAAGCAGCAGAAAAAAAAGCAATAAAAATATTGTAGAAATAAAAAAATACAGAATAAATAAAATTACTGAATCTCTAGCTAGTATAATCAAGAGAAAAAAATACTAAAGGCCCAATTTACCAATATCAGGAATGAAAGAAATGACATTACTACCAATCCACAGGCCTTAACAAATAATTAAGAAATGGAAAGACTATGACAACTCATTACCCATTAATTGGTCAACTTAGATAAAACATACCAATTCTATGTAAGCTACAGCTACAAAATCACTAAAGAAACAAATAAAATAACTGGAACAATCCAACAGCTATTGAGCTATTGACTCTTTGGTTAAAGCTCCATAACCTTTATACACTCCTCCCAAAAAACAAAGGACATTTTCACCTAGTGCTCTTTCTAGCACCTTCTACTATTTAAGAACAAACAATAGTAATAATGAGCATATATTCTATAACATGTAGGAAAAATTCAAAACAAAAAGCTGTAAACTAACATCAACAGCTTAGATGTACAAATTCTCAAGATATAGTGCAAGTCCAACAATATCTAAAATGGAAATTGTCAAACTATTACTAATAAATGTAGAAATTGATATGCTAATTTCAAATTTATAGAAAAAGAAGAAGGAACTAGTATTACCTAAGCAATTTTGAAAAGGAAAAACATAGTTGTAAGATTCACATCACTACATTTTCACACCCAATATAAAGCTCCAGTAATCAAGACTGTGTGGTATGAGCAAAAGCAAAGACGTAATATCAATGGAACAGAGTACAAAGCCCAATGACAGACCTACTCAAATATATTCAGCTAATTTTTGATAACAGTTTATGTTGGGAAAAGCAGCAAAGGAAAAAGGACTTACAGAGTGCCTACATAAATTGGTTATGAGCAACACATAAACAACAAACAACAAACTGCAGAAGGCTGTGAGGGGCCTCTGAGGAAGAAGGTCTCTTTATGCCTCATGTTCTGGTACAGGGTGACCTAGGCTCTGTTACCATAAACATTGTGCTTAAGGACGTAAAATCCCTAGCATTATGACCTAGACAGACTTGTAGGCTCCTTGTAAGGCCCACATTCCACCAGCTGCACATAGATAATAGGCTAAAGATAACCACATGTTCTTGTTTTGTGAGACTCCTAAACCACCACTGTTATCAATCCTTAAGATGACACATCACTTCCGGCTCACTGATTCACTCCACCATCACTCCACCCCTACCCTATAGATCAAAGTGATTATAATCAATAAATAGTGTGAATGATCAGAGCTTGGGGCCTTCACTGTCTCCTCCCACTGTCTCTCTTAATCTGTCTTTTCCTCACTCCTTTGTCAACATCAATCTCGGGGTGCCCACAGGTGATGTAGTGCTGGCTCCCTACAAATTTAATGGAGAAATATTGTTTTATCAAAAACAAAAGCTATTGGGGTCTCAAAATGAATGTGAAATACAAAACTTATAAAATTTCCAAAAAACCCCACATTAATTCATTTTCCAATCTTGTGTTTTCAGCTTGCTGATGAGCTTTCAGACACTGCTAAAAGTATCTTCAAAAAAATAAAAACAAAAAAATTTGATGAATTAGATTATGTCAAAGTTAAAAATTTTGTTCTGTAGAAGACAAACAAGATGAACAGGCACACCACAAACAAAAAGCAAATATTGAAAATCTGGAAAATCACATGTATGATTAAGTATATGTATCCATTTTATGTGCCTGTCTGCCTATCACTATCTATCTATCTGTCTGTCTATCTATCCATCCACCTCTATCAGTCATCCATGTTATAACAAGTCAAAGATAAATGAATATAAACACATATATACTTATATTTGTATGCATATAATTATCTTTATTCATATTTGTTTACTTTTTGGTGTGTATATATATATATATTTGTGTATTTACAAACAAATTTATTGTTACATTAGTTGCTATAGTTTTTTCCAAGTTTAGATTCTGATATTTTCATAAAGGTATTTTGGTTCTTATATCATTGTTAAATTGGTGTTTCTATGGGGCCATGAGGCTTTCAACTTTCTATTTTACCATCTTGCTGAAGCCACTAAATTTGGACAATATTAATTTTATTAGACTGTATTCTAATCAAACTATTCCGGTTATGACTCGATCTTCTCTGAAATGTTTTAAAAGTCTTTGATTTATACTAATTTTACCTTCTCTTGTCTTTGTATGAATTCAAGTATTTTTGTTTTCATGTGAACTTATGTTTTCTTTTAATATGAAATACTGATGCAGTTTTGGTCCTTCTTGTTTAGTACAAGGAAAAATATATTCAAATACAATTTACTACATGTTTTAGGTTTTCTCTGTTTTTAGTTAACTCTACTATGGATAGGGTATTCAAATCCTTCATACAGGTTTTTACCTCTCTCTGGTATTTCTATTATTTTCATTTATTTGTTGTCTGTATCCACCAAATAATAATACAGTGGTAATACCATATCACCATAGGTGCTTTATAGTAAGTACTGATAAATAGTAAGGTAATACTATCTGCCTTTTCCTCTGTCAGAATTCCCTTTGCTCACTTTGAATACTTCTACATTTAAATGCATTTTATTATCAGTTTACTGGCTATGTATGTGCACACATATTCACACATACAATTTAATTTGAAACTTTTATTAAAATAGTAATTAAATTATAGTTTGATTTAGGGAATGTTAGCATGATTATAATATTTAGTTTCCTTATAAGCAGTACATTGTGTCTTTATCTGATACCTTTAATTCTATTTTTGTGGATGAACTGCCTATGATCATAGCAAGGAGTGATTAGATGGGCACTACATCCGATTTATTCTTGCCTTCAGAAAAACATCAAACTAGCTATTTCTTCCTTTCTCTCCTGCATCATCATTTTCCACATCTACTAGATCTTTTACATAAGTATAAAAACATTTTCTGTTTATCTGACTACTTCTTTAGGTACTGCATATTTTTTCCTTTCTTTTACAAAATATATCTCCAAAATAATTATTTATACTCACTGTTATGTTTAATTTTATGTGTAACTTGACTGGGAAATGAAGTGCCCAAATAGTTAAACATTATTCTATGTTTGTCTGTGAGAGTGTTTCTGGGTAACATCTACATTTAAATTGGTAGACTGAATAAAACAGATTGAACTCCTTAATACGGTTGGGTTCATTCAATACGTTGTAGATCTGAATAAAACAAAAGTTAGTATGAGGGAGAATTTGTTCTTGCTGCCTGACTGAGCTGGAACTCAGTCTTCTGACCTTGGGCTGCAGCTAACTTTATCATCTCTTTTGTGCTTAGGACTTTGAAGTTAGACTAGAATGTATTTTCTTGATTCTTCTGGTTCTCAGATCCTCAAGCTTAGTCTGAAATTACCAGCTGCCCTGGGGCTCCAGTTGCAAATGGTAGATCATAGGACTTCTCAACCTCCAGAATCATGTAGCCAATTTTACATAAGTATTTTATAAGCATTTTATCTATTATCTTTCTCTCTCCTTTTTTACTTTCTCTATTCTGTTATTCCTTAAAAAACATTTAATTGTGAACATTATATAGTCTCAGAAGTGTGCATACACATGCATGTATGCAGTTCAAAAATAGCAATAAGCTAAATCCCAGCAAAATTACAATTCTGATTAAATTATGGAGTTTTATTACCCCAGTATAGATCATGAATAGAAAAGCATCAGCTTTGAGATACTTCATATCCTAGATATCCTCTCTCCAGTCTTATCCCTTTGTTTTAACCAGAGAAAACTACTCTGAATTGTGTTGATCCTTTTTGTTTGTTTTGTTTTTTATAAGTTTAATGTTTTAATGTACATACCTAAGTAATGTCTTATAATTTTGTCTATTGTGGAATCTATTTGAATAGCAACTGTCTATGTCTCAGATTTGCTATCTATTCTAAAGTATGTAGGTGTTTTATTTACTAATTATAGTTCTAATAACTGTCTTTGATCTACATCCTCACCAAAACCATTTAAAAACCATAAATTTTTTGTTAAAAATGGTGGAAATGTAATGAAACTGTGGGATGTTTTGTTGCTTTTGTTTTCACACGTACCTAATAACTAAAAATGTTAAGCTTTTTATTTTTAATATTTTGTCCATTTGGACTTTTACATTTCTGAAATGTCTGTTCAATATCCTGTATTATTTCCTATTATTTCCTCCTTATTAAATTTATTTTATTGTGGTAAGGATAGTAAATATGATATTTACTCTCTTTACAAATTTTTCAGTGTCTATGACAGTACTTTTTACTTTAGATATAGTGTCTTACAACAGATCTCTTGAACTTATTCATCTGGCTTAACAGAATCTTTATGCCTGTTGATGACTAACTCCCCATTTTTATCTTTCCCAGCTTCTAGCAACCACCATTGCATTCTTTCTTTCCATGCAATTGACTATTGTGGACACTACCTGTAAGTGAAATCAAACAGTATGTGTCTTTGTGTGACTGGCTTGTTTCAGTTAGCATAATGTCTTCAAGGTTCATCCATGTTCTTGCATGTTGTAGAATTTTCTTAACACCTGAATAATATTATTTTCTGAGATAATAATATTGTTTTGATTTATATTGTTTTGATTTTTACCTTTAGGACATTAGCCTTCTTTTTTGTGGTGTGAATTATGTGGCTAATTTCTTTCTTTCTTTTCTTTCCTTTCTTTTCTTTTTTTTGTTTGTTTTTTTCTTTATTCCAATACGGACTTCCCAAAGTTATTATTTGTCATTAATTGTTTGCTCCAATTCTTTTATAGACCAAGTGTTCATGTATTTTAGGAATTTGCATTTTATACTTTTGGTAAATTTATCTGTTCCTATTCCAAATCCACACTCTCATAATTACTACAGCTTTGTAATAATTTTGATATTCTACCTGATATCACATTAGCATTTTATTTTTTTATACTAATAAATGATCCAAAGACTGGGGAAGAAAAACAAAGAAACGTGGTACCTGTTGTAAAGCGTATATATGGCTTTCTGATTATTAATATATGCAGATTTATTTTATTTCTAAGCCCCAAATGAAAGTTTTTTAAAAATAACATCTGGCTTACAAAAATGTGCTGAAGCTGTAGTAAATTAACTGTGGACATTGCTCCTAAAATGATGAATAGAAGCTTATTTTAATATATGAAATAGGTTTAGTGAACCATAAAAAAATATAAATGCCAAATAATTTAGTTACTACTGTAGTGCATCATAAAAGATGGTTATACTGGTAATGAGATGGAGTTTGCAGTATAGTATGGTAAAGTGACACATTATTGTCTTTTGAGGTTATCATTTTTGTTATTTCCTGACAGCTTCTCAGCCAAAAAATGATTATAAAAGCAAATCAACTGAAAATCATTCAGTGGTAAGTGACTGTGTGTCAGACTATATTATTCTTCAACATCACTGTTTTTGTGTAATAATAGTTCTGGTTCATCTGTTGAGAATTAAAGTTTTTGAATTTTCATAAATGTAACAAAAAATTATGGAGAATATAAGATAACTCACAGATGATTAAAAGGAAGAAATCAATGTTTAAGCTATATGCTAACTTAAGAACAAATACTTTTTAATTAAGATAATCAAATATTTTGAAATATTGTGTAATTCAAATGTTTCATGAATGAAAGACACAATCCAATAATGTAGGAAGTAGAATGGAATATATTTCTAGTCTCAGGAGATAATTTCATTTATAATAATTCAATATTTGATTTTCTAAATATGGGTAAATAAAAAGCTATCTGAATTACCAAAATATGTATATATTGTGCACTTTTAGTCAGTACTATTTTTTTAAATGAAGTATCAGTATACACATTTTGTTGAACTATAAAATGCCTTTCCTATTCTTTCTCTCCTTCTATACTTTATTCCTCTGACTCATAAAATTGACATATGAGCTTAATATTTCAAAATGGTACATCAAGATAGAAACAGTAATATATTTATTTGGTCAGAATGATCAACATTACTGAAGTGTTCCAGATAGAAAAAATAGAAACATGATAATGATTAATAATAATAAGGAAAAGAAGAATGATTTGTAGAAAAGTTATATTGATCTTACCCACATTACTTGAAAATTGAAATTTAGAATTAAAAACACTGTTTGGGTTATAATATAGCACTTCACTTGTCAGAAAACCAGTTAAATTTCTCAAGTCATAACAAATAACTGCCATGCTTATCCTCACCCCATTAATTTTAGCCAACCTGGACTTTTTCTCTCACCTCGGAATCTACTCATAGTCACTGTTTGTTAAAACACAAATGTTTCCCTCCAGTCGCATGACTACTCTCTTACTCCTTTCAGAACTGTGCTATAAATGTATATAGCTATCATATAGAGAATTAAAAAAAATCAAATCCTCTCTGTTCTGTCCCAGCTTTACTTTTTATAGTACATATCGTTCTGTCCCAGCTTTACTTTTTATAGTACGTATCATCCCTTTTGTTTATTTGTACGTTTTAATATGTTTCCTTTACCCCATCATGTGAATTCCATGAGAGTTGAAAGTTTCCCTTTACTACTATTTCCCAGTGCCTAAGATAGTGCTTGTCACACGGTGAAAGCTCAATACTTATTCAGTTAATGCTGACAGAATGACTGGCAATTGTGTATGAGTTGGAAAGTTTTAATGTTACAGTGTCACAGAACTCATGAACTAAGCCTCTGACTTGATACACATATTGTTAAGGTAATACTAGTAAAACTTTTATTATGAGCATCTTGCATTAGTGTATGGGTCTTTATGTCAAGCTCTATTTGTGCAATATAATAATTCAATTAAATACTTTCCTTTCTACATTGCCTTCATGCTAATTTTATCTTACTGTATGAAATACAGTGAATATAATATGTAAATAATGAAGATGCTTAGATTATTATTTTAGAATGTATTTCCTGAATTAGTTTTGTGCTCTGTCTCCAGTAATACAGACAACACGAAAATTATTTTTTTATTTTATTATTATTATTATTATTTTATTTTTGAAAGAAAGAAAAAGAGAGGAAAGAAAGTGAGAGTGAAAGAAAGAAAAAAAAGAATGTAAGAGAGGAAGAAAGAGGAAGAGAAAGAGGGAGAGAGAACGAGATTCTTGTTCTATTGCTCAGGCTAGAATGCAGTCTAAAAATGGGTATTAAAAACCTCTTTTATGCCAATAATTGTACTTAACAATGGAGACAGGAAGGAATAAGAG